>CAUYMX010112014.1:0-23865 GCA_963573855.1 Lepilemur septentrionalis
CTCAAACTCCTGGGCTCAAGCGATCCTCCTGCCTCAGTCTCCCTAGTAGCTGGGACTACAGGCATGCACCACCATGCCCGGCTAATTTTTTACATATATTTTTAGTTGGCCAATTAATTTCTTTCTATTTATAGTAGAGACAGGGTCTTGGTCTTGCTCAGGCTGGTTTTGAACTCCTGACCTTGAGCAATCCGCCCGCCTCGGCCTCCCAGAGTGCTAGGATTACAGGCGTGAGCCACCGCGCCCGGCCTGGTTCATTTATCTTTAACTGGAAGTGCTTGAAGTGTCAGAAAGCCATCAAAATAGCTTTTCCTATGTATTTTTAGAGTTTAAAATTATCATTTCTATGATACAGAGTGAAACTAGAGAGGTCAAAACTGGCCACTACTAGATTTATAATAGGCCTATCTGGTTTTCTGTTGTTGGAAACCACAAGTGAACAAGGGAATGGCTTGGCTTACGGAATGAATGGAAAATATTCCTTTATTCTTGAAGGGCTAAAGCTACAAGGCTTCTTTCCCTTCTTTCTCTTTTAAATTTCTCTTGCTATTATTCCTTTATCATTCTTCCTCACTTCTCTGTCTTCCCCGTCATAGTTTTTATGTCTTCAGAATTTAGCTCGGATTTGCCAACAAATAAACCTTACCTTGACTACCAGCTTGTCTCTGCCCTTTCAGTTCCGCTGTGCTATGCTTAGCTCTTCTCATGGCCCAGTTTGGCAGCTTTCCTGTTTGTGAGACTTTTAAAACCATATCATGGGGTGTGTCTTTCCTACTAGACTATGGCAATCAAGGTATCAAAAAATGTTTGTTAGTGGGCTTTGACCCAATGAAGAGGTTGCACCAGGAAATGAATCAATCACATCACCAGCACATGTTTACTTAATCTGACTTTTTTCTCATAGCAAGACTTTCCTGAGGAAGGAATTCGTAAGAGTTTTTTTTTAAATTACAAACTGGCACTTTAACAATACTGAATTAGACTGTAAGGATGTTAATGGACACTTTTCTTTTTGCCAGTCCTGTGGGAGGGATGGAATTGACTGCTTGTGAGGGATGAGGTGACTGGTTTGTGGTGAGGTGTTACACTCACAGTGGTGACAATGGCTAATAAGAGCTAACATTTGTGAGTGTTCGCTGTGTGTCAAGGCCTGTTCTATGCAGTTTTTATGAATGAGCTCACTTAAATCTCTGAATTCCTCCTGTGAGGTAGGTATGACCATTTTCCCCATTCTACAGAAGAAAAAAAATGATGTCCTGAGAAATTAATTAACTTGCCCCAAATCATACTGTTAATTAGTGGGTAAGTCACATTTCAAACCCAGCTGTGTCTAAATCCAAAATCTGTGCTATACTGGGATTGGTGCTGTCCGATAGAACTTTCTGCAATGATGAAAATGTGCCTCATCTGCTGTATTCAACATAGTAGGCACTAACCAGGTGTGGCTTTTGAGCACTTGAACTGTGACTGGGTCAACTGAGAAAATTAATTTCTAGTTTCATTTTATTTTAATTAATTTACATTTGAATTTAAACAGCGACATGTGGTTAGGGGCTACTATATTTGACAGCACTGCTGTGGATACTTTTAAAATATTGCTGACTGGAGGCCTTGGCATATAGTTCTTAACAAGGAAAACCAGACCAGAAAAATGTGTTTATAGAGGGTGCTAGTCTTGCCACATTTCTAAAGTCTCCCTGACATTTTAAAAAAATAAAAGGCTACTTTAAATCTGGTACTATATTGGAAGCAATAGGATACAATTTTTTTAAAAAAGAACTTATTTACTGTTTCCTCTGATTCAAGTACTGCATTAGGCTTTGCACATTCCAAGTGAATGATTCCTGCAGTGAGTTCATTGTCTAAGTAACTTTGTAAAGGATGTCATAAATTTTTTTCTAAGAGTTTCTTTATATGTGATTAGGCAAGTATTTAAATCTCTGCTATCTAATACTTTGCAGTATTTTGCTTTTAATTTTTAATACTTTAATTTTTTGGATAGGTAACATAGTCTCATGGCTTAAATTGCAGAAGGTACAAAGTGTTTTATAATTCTCTTCTATAGATACGACCAGTGCTGTCATTTTCTAGCATGTGCCCTTATGCATGTTTTGTGCACACACAAGAAAATGCACATATATATATTTAACCCTTCCCCTTTTTGAAAACAAATACACACTGTTAAGTAATCTTGCTCTTTTCATTTAAAAATTATACCTTGGGTTCTTTTTTATACTAGTATTTAAAAAAAACCTTCTCATTATTTTCTGTGTATGCATGATATTCCATTGTGTGGATATGTTAAAATTTATTTAAGCAGTCCCCTAGGGATGGACACTTAGGTGGTTTTCATTCTTTTGCTATTATAGGAAATGTTGACAGGAGTAACTTCAGTAATTATACTCTAATGTAAACTAGAGTGGACTGCATTCACGTTTCCCAAGCATATTCCACAGAATAAAAATCTTATGAGATGTCCAATATAAAAAAAGTATTCTATGGCTAAATAACTTTGGGTTACTCTGAGTATTTGTTGGAGGTTCATAGTACACATTGTCAAATTAAAGGAAGTCCTGTGATGTTCTGTTTCAATTTAATCCAAGTGTTTCTCAACCTAATTTGTTTTTTTAAGTAGTAGAATACACTATTTTTGTAGGTCAGGTTTCTTGGGAAGCAGGCCATGGGATAGAAATGTACACACAAGAGGCGTGTTCTCAGGAACACCACTTGGTGGAAGTGAGGACAGATGAAAACAAGGTGGGCAAAGGGAGAATTGGAACTGTAATGCGGTTGCAACAGAAGCCTCAGTGGATCCCATGGAGAGTTCTCTGGAGCTGGGATGGCATTTCTCCCACGTTCCAACTCCAAGGAAGGAGGCCAGACTTTTGGGGGCGGAGAGTGATGGTAGCTTTCTTCCACTGACGGCATTTCTGAGAAGGCCCTCAGCTATGAGCTGTCAGCTGATATGATGAGTACCTCATTATTCACTGCAACTCTGACTCCGAATAGCATCTTCATGCCTTTTTTTTTTGAGTCTGGATCTTGCTTTGTCACCCAGGCTGGAGTACAGTGGCATAATCATAGCTCACTGAAGGCTCAAACTCCTGGGTTCAAGTGATCTTCTTGCCTCAGCCTCCCAAGTAGCTAGGACTGCAGGTGCACACCACTATGACTGGCTAATTAAAAAAAAAAAAAAATTGTAGAGACAGGGTTTTGCTATGTTGCCCAGGCTGATCTTGAACTCCTGGCCTCAAGGGATCCTCCTGTCTCAGCCTCCCAAAGTACTGGGATTACAGGTGTGAGCTACTGTGCCTGGCCATTTTCAAGTTTGCAAGGAAATGCTTATTAGTTCCTAGGTAGCCTTGGTGGTCACAGCAAGTCACTTGGTCTCTTTGGGACACAGTTTCTTGCTCTATGAACTATGGATGCTGAGCTGAAAGTTCCTTAGAGTTTCTAAAATTCTTTGTTTCTAGTTCCATTTAAATATGTACTAACCAAATCCCAGAGTCAGCAATAAGTTTTCCCAAATACATACTTGGCCACAGAAATCAATGATGTGCATAGATCAGCCCTAATGTTTTACTATTACTGCTGTGCAGTTATGGAGAAAGTGCTTTCAAATGTATGTCACTTAACTTGGAGCAGACTCTTGGGGCAAAGTGCCATAAGAGCTGAGTAAGACTTTTGTGTTTATTAAATATTTTCGCTACCTCTTGTCAGGTGTTTGCTGAAGAAGCTAGCCTTCTATTTTCCTAGGAACATTAGCCCATATTGCTAATAATTGAAGTATCAAATTGGCATAGGGTATAAAGAGGAGCCCAGCTGGCTTTAAAACAGTCTTAAGAGCTCTTATTTATCCTCTCTTTAGAAGCTTAGGGAGTAAACAGATGTAGACAAATAGCCATACCAATTTCTCAGTGACCTTCCTTTGGGAAATCAGATAGGACTTCTACATTTGGGACATGTGCGTGGGTTATTCCGCACACCTGCAATGTGGTCTCCACACCAGCTCTGTGTGGGTGATTAGGCTTAACCTCTTCCTGCCCTCTCAGTTCTGACCCATTGTGGTCCAGTCCACCAGATCTGGTTATCTTAGTCCCTTTGTAAGGGAGGTAGCCTTGATTCATGGGAAATTCACATAGCTTTGCTAGGTCCAACACTGGAAACAGTCTGCTCTTCTCTCTGTTATTTTTTTCTGGAGCAGGTAAGTTAAAGGACAAATCAACTATGCTGTGCTGATGTGATGTCCGGCGAGGGGATGAGCTATCCGTTTGTATTAGTCAGCCGGGCTACCATAACAAAATACTGTAGACTGAACAGGTTAAACAGTAGGAATTCATTTCTCATAGTTCTGGAAGCTGGGAAGTCCAGCAACAAGGCACCAGCTGATTCCGGCTTCCAGATGGCTGCCTTCTGGCTTTTGGCTGTGTCCTCACATGACAGTGAGAGAGAGAGAGAGAGAGACAGAGAGAGAGAGAGAGAGAGAGAGAGAGAGAGAAGGGGGGGGAGAAAGAGAAAAAGAGAGAGGGAGAGAGAGAAAAAGAGAGAGAGAGACAGAGAGGGGGAGGACAAACTCTTTGGTGTCTCATCTTACAAAGGCACTAAACCCATCATCAGTGGACCACCCTCATGACCTCATCCTAAGCCTAACTACCTCCTCAAGGCCCCATCTCTAAATATCATCACATTGTGGGTTGGGGCTTGAACATATGAATTTTAGAGAATTATAGTTCAGTCCATGGCATGGTCTGTTTTGTGTCCAGTCCCATGGCACTTCCCATCATGCCCCTGACTGCCCAATCATTACTTCTTGCTCCCTCCATGGTATAGTATTTTAGTCTTCTATATATGGGCCAGAGATGGGTTCTTAGGGCTGGGTTGATGATTCGAGGTAGTAGAGAGTAGTAGGGGTTTGCCTACTTCTGGTTAGCCTTGGAACAGATGTCTGGACTCAGCTACAATATTCTCTTTCGTATGTGGGACAGCTGACTGCTTTTTTATCCCCAACATTGGGTTCTAGTCACTCATTGTAGAGCAAGATAAATCCACATTCAAAATCCTATTAAAATATCATTCCTCACCCACTCTGTTGAATTCTGAGCCTCTGTAAGATATCATTCTTTAAGGCCACCTCAGAGGTCACCTTCTCACTGAAGTCTCTCCAAGTCCCTCATCTTCCTCTTCCTCATAGAATTTATTGCCTCTTATACTAGATTTACATGGGGTTCTTTCCACTGGTTGGTGAGTTCCTTAAGAATAAAAACTAATTATTATAACAGCTAGCATTGGTCCCTATACATAGTAAGTTTTGAGTAAATATTTTTTAATAAATAGTTTAGGAAGATGCCAGTTT
The DNA here is from genome assembly GCA_963573855.1 of Lepilemur septentrionalis. Taxonomy (NCBI): domain Eukaryota; kingdom Metazoa; phylum Chordata; class Mammalia; order Primates; family Lepilemuridae; genus Lepilemur; species Lepilemur septentrionalis. The sequence continues at coordinate 5,354 of CAUYMX010112014.1, forward strand.
GCTGGTATGCATATTGAAAGGATTTTGGGTGTACAAATATGTTATGCTTTAACTAACTCAGTAGTGGTCAGCCATAAGATTATCTAAAATAAAATTATTATTATTAATATAAATATCCTTTATATTATGGATCATACTGAAATTTGATTAAGATGTTTCTTAATTTATTTTATAAAATAAAAGTTAAATGACTTTTTTAAATGACATAAGTCAGACTACCTTTTTTTTTAACTATAAGTTATAGTACCTCAAGGTTTTCCAGTGGTATAATCTGTTGACATATTTATATCCATTCAAAATCACATACATCTTGAAATATGATGTTATAATATTGTGTTTTACTGTGGAGTATCTGGGGATTTTGGCACTTTTCTCTTAGAATAGATGTTTACAACTTAATTTCAACATCTTCTTTAAACTTGATCAATAACCTGACATCATGGCCACAAATACATTTGACATTACATGTGCTAAATGAAAAACATTTTACTACAGAGCTGTAGGAAACATTATAGTTTGTTTTAAGTGACAAATGAATATTTGTCCTCCAAAATGAGGTAGCTACAGTTGACATGGAAACAATTTAAATTATGGGAAGTTCTGAAGTTTTTAGAAAAGATTAACCCAAAAACTTCAGTCTTGACTTCCGAGTTTTTTCTATACGAGCATTCCTTTGTTTTGTAACATGATGAGGTGTGTAGGTAACCATAAGTCTGAGGAAAGAAAGATTATTCAAAATTTCTAATATTTTTATCCCTACCTTTGACTCCTACAGAATTCATTCCAATATAAGGCCATTTGGCTCTTTGAAGCAATGTTCCATCGTGTCCCATGCTGGTGATGCTACATGGGACACAGAAGCCAATATTAGCAGATAGACAACCTACAGAAGGTTGTGTAAGTAAGGCTTTAAAAATTTTATCATGCAATATAGATATTTTTATGTAACAATTTAATTAATAATGCTTAAAATGTGGCAAATCAGGTAAAGTTATGGCTACTCTGAGTTTTTTAAATGAGCATTATTATTTTAAAAATATGCTGTTTGTCATAGAAGATTTTAAACTATTTTCTGAGCCCAGAATATATTGCACATAGTAGAGGTGGATGAATTTTTTTCAGAAATTCAGCTAATTTTTTTCTATTTTTAGTTGCCCAGCTAATTTTTTCTATTTTTAGTAGAGACAGGGTCTCACTCTTGCCCAGGCTGTTCTTGAACTCCTGACCTCAAGCCATCCTCCAACCTAGAGTGCTAGGATTATAGGCTTGAGCCACCACAACCAGCCAATATTTTAGGCTTTGTGAGCCAAATGATCTCTGTTGCAACTAGTCAATTCTGCCCCACTGCTTGAAAGCAGCTATTGAAGGGCTGGGTGTGGCTGTGTCCCAACAGAACTTTATTTACAAAAACAGGTGGCAAGTGAGGTCTGTTCTATGGGTCATAGTTTGCCAATCCTGGGCACGTAAGATGACAAAATTCTGCATCTCACTTTCTGCTACATTACTAGGTTAATTTTGAAAGAACTGAAGTACTTTAAATAATAAATGTAATCCAACTATCTAATTTCTGAATGAATTTATTAATGTAAAGAAATTAGGAAATAATATAGGTTAGATTTTTTAATTACCAGTTTGAACTTTTGAAGAATGTTTGAGAACAATATAAGATCAAACACACACGTTAGCCTAGGCCTACACAGGGTCAGGATCATCAATATCACCGTCTTCTACCTCCACATCTTGTCCCATCAGAAAGTCTTCAATAGTAATAACACACATGGAGCGGTCATCTCCTATACTAACAATGCCTTCTTCTAGAATACCTCCTGAAGCACCTGCCTAAGGCTGTTTTAGAGTTTCATATATGTGTGTGTGTATATGTGTATGTGCGTATATATATGTAGAAAGAGCACACTCTAAAATAATGATAAAAAATACAGTAGAGTATATACATAAATATATATATATATATAAATACATAAACTAGTACGTGGTCATTTATTGTCATTATCAAGTATATATACTATACATAATTGTATATATGAATACTGTACTTTTATAAGACTGGCAGTGCAGTAGGTTTGTTTACACCGCCATTACACATAGTGCGTTGTATCCCAACGTTATGGCAGGTACAGTGTCACTAGAAGACAGAAATCTTTAAACTCCCTTATAATCTTACGGGGCCACATTCTTTGTACACGTGCTGTTGACCATGTACTGTACATCATTATGAGGCGCATGACCGTCACAGTCACAGAAATGCAAACAAATCCAAGCACCTGGCTTCTTATTGGTAAAGTGAATACATACATTTCATTTTTACTGTCTGTTATAATTTCCATTTAACTTTTTCAGACATAATTCTGTAGCATTTATATAGATCAAGATACACAGCAGAGTAAGTAAAGGGGTTAATGGAAACTGAAACTCTTGACAAGAATCTTAAAAGGAAAAAGCTAGTTTCTTTCTTGTTTGGTCATTTTGGGCACTATAAAATAATAAAGGAAGTATGAATTGAAAGAAAAAGTATGGACAAAATGTCCTTTGGGAGTAATTACCTATAAACTGAAACCTACCCCTTAACTTCATATGCTTCCTGGAAATTAGTCTGTTTCCTAGAATTTTTATTAAGAATTCCCCCAACTCAAGAGGCAGTTTACTTGCATCTTATGGATATACTTGCATTAGGCATTGCTACCATTGGGAGCTCAAAGAAGCAGCAGGAGGGAATTTTGGATGTTGAGAGATAGAATTTGGGACATTTTCAGAAATAGCAATATAACTCTGAAGCATGTTGTCACTGAGATATTAATGAAAATGAAGAAAGATTATTTTTTAAAAATTCCATTATGATCAATTCTGGGGCCAATAAGCTATGGCAGGGGGATTTTCTTTGAATGAAATCATGCTTGAAGCATGTAAGAAATTTAAACAGGAATCTCCCCAGTGCCTCAGTAGTAAATGTACTTTGAAGTCCTAAGAAAAGTGTCATGTGCTTTCTGTTTTTCTTTTTATGAATTCTCTCTGATTCCTTGATTTCTTAGTTTTAGTTTCTTTCGTTGTGATACTTTAAAATAGAGGCATTTTGATTGGTTACTTTTTAGTGGCCAAGGAGAGCTATTTGTGTCTGATGTGAGAGAAGGCTGAGAATTTAGGCTATGTAGAAGTGAAGACCTCAAGTAAGTCTTGCAGTTTGCATAGTAAAAGCAGTCAGGCAATCAAGTGTCATTTGTTCCTTGGTGAGGCCCTCTGTTACCGTAACACGGACCCAGAAAGGCACCATTTGTATATAGGATGTTCCCTTGAAAGAAGCTTTTATTTTGGATAATCAATTGGGAAGCATAAGAGGCTCCATGGTAAAGAAACCTTGGCTGTGATGACATTTGTACTAACCAAATCTCACTTGTAGTGTTTATGGTGATTTCTTTGTTGTATTTCTTACATTCAGAGAATAAATGTATTTATAAAAAGGAATTTGGGTATACAGTAGGTTAATAGAGATCTCACTTGTGTTTACTTTAACTCAAAGCCCCTCCTCTTATAATATTTTAGCCAGGGATGCCACCTACACGCTTGGGTGACCTTCGGGTACCATCTTTAACTCAATTTGCTTAAAGCTTTTCATTTTATTTCTTATTATCTTTCTAATTATCAAAGTAATATGTGTTCATTATAGTAAGAGAGGAAACTACAGAAAAGTTTAAAGGGGGAAAATATCACCAGTTATGTAGTTACTAAGAGGCAACTTATTACATGATTCTTTCAGGGTTATGTTGTCTGTATGGTTGATATGAAAAAGATTGAAAACTGGCCTTGTGGCTTTGCTTGTTTAACAGTAAATTCTGACATTTCCCTGTAACATTACTAAGGGAAGTAAATATTATTTTAGTGTGTATATGATACTCCAATTTAAAATGTATCCCAATCTATCGTTAATTTTTCTAATTTGACTTATTAAAAATAATATTTCAGTGAATATATTTATGCATACATTTTCATCCAGACTTCTGACAATTGTGTTAGGAAAATTTCTTAGGAGAGGAATTAAAATATCTAAAATTATAAATATTTTAATGGTGCTCAACACATATTCCAAAAAATATGTACGAATTTATATCTTTGTCATCTCTGCACATTCATCATCTCTGTGTGACCCTTGGTGACATTGCATCCACCAGTGCTGACATTGAACAGTCCTTTCTGGGTCTATGAGGAATAGGGCAGTATTTTATGCTAAATGTAATTCTCTTAGAAACCATAAGAAAACGGGGAGAATAGCATTGGAGGGAGACCCACACACTAAGTCTAGCAAAATCGAGAGAAAGTGAAAAAACATAAAATTCAGAACACGTCAGTGTAGGCAAAAGCAACTGAGGCTAGCAGTATTTATGCAGGAGATACTGCTGGGACTGAAGAGAAGAATGGGACTGTGGAAGGGACACAGTGACGGCAGATGGCAGTGATCATCAGCAGTTAAGTATTCCACGAAGGAAAGAGCCCTCTTCTGAATGGGAACTAAACTGGAACAGGGTGTCATTGCTGGGAGAAATGGAGAAAGATGCCTTTGTCCCCATAGGTGGCAGATCTCAGAATGCACATCTTTAGAAAAGGCGGGAAATGCAATGGAAGGAAAGGATTGTATCTCTTGGTGGTGGCAGCTTCCAGTGAGGAAGTTGGAGGAGCTCAAGGGGTGTATGTGACGTCCCTTGTAAATGCTGGTGGACTTCACAGGGTGCATCCTGGCAGGTAGAGTCGGACTCCTGCCTGCACTATGCACTTCTTGTCTGGGGTTTTTCTGCCCACATGGAAATGTGGACAAGTTAACAGCCTGTGTGGCTTATCTTTGACCAGTGGGATACAGGAGTTTGCAGCACATTATCCCCTTTTCTCTGCCTGGGCAGGACTCCTTAAGGTGCAGTTTGTGTGTCTCTGTGCACTTAGAAATGGCCAGCTGTGCAGCACTTCCTCCTGCTTTCCTGGAATTGCACTCCTTATAAAAGACTTTTCTGTGTCTAATGATGACGTCATACCTTTTGTTCTTCTGATTTCCACGGGTTGTTTAAAAAATGTATTACTTAGTTTTCAAGCAATTGGGGATTCCCTAGTTAGTTGTCTTTTTTGTTTATCGATTTCACAGCCAGAATTCTGTCAGAGAGTAAAACATTGAATAATTTTAATCTTTTTAATTTTGTAATGACTTGCTTTGTGGCCCAAGATATGGTAACTTGGCAAATGTTCTAAGAAGACTTGGAAAAAAGTGTGGATTTTGCTGTCATTGAGTACAATGTACCCCACTTACCAGATAGATCAAGTTTATTGCTTTACTAGACCTATTTGATCCTTGCCTAATTATTCTTTTACTGTTGGTTCTATCAGCTTTTGTAAGAGATGATTTAAAATCACCGAAAATGATGGTGAATTTGCCTATAAAATTTAAAACTATGATTTTAGGAGACTGTAGATTTTAGATTGTGATAGATTAGTAGACTGATTCTTCGTGGTTAAGAAATGCCCCCACCCGTATCTCTAATAACACTTGCCATAAAGCCTGCCTTGATACTAACGTAGCTACTCCTGTGTATTTCATTTAGTGTTTGTGTGATATACATTTCCCTTTCTATTTACTGTTTACTTGCAGCCTTAATTTGTCTTTAAGCTACACACATGTCTCTTGTGAACAGCATGTAGTTGTGTTTTATGTTTTTGTTTTCAATTCAGCCCAACAATCTTAGTCTTTTTCTGAGTATTTAGTTCATTATCATTACAGGTATAGTGATGTTTGTATTCATTCTTTTATTTTTTTCTGTTTGACCCTGCTTTTTATTCCTTTCTTGTTGTTACTTAGATATTACAACATGCATACTTTGTATATTACATTCTATCTAATGATTTTTTTAAAAAAGAAGAGATCATTACAGTTTGATTTAAGCTCTTCCAGAGGAATAAAAACTTCAAATTGTTTTCATGACATCAGAATGTCATTGATGTCTACGCTTGGTCAAAATTTCACAAGAAAACTATTTCTCAGTTTCGTTTATGAATATCAGTGCAAAACTCTTTAATAAATTAATAGCAGAAAAATCCAGCAACTCATTACAAAAGTAATATATAATGTCAAAGTAGAGTTCATTTTGGGAATGAAAGATTATGAACTCTATTAAAATAATTCACTGTATTAATTGATGTAAGGGAAAAATCTTATGTTAACTCCTATAGATGCTGAATATTTATTTGATAAATTTGACAGTCACTGTGGATGTTTGGAAAAAATACACCTCAATAAAGTAAGAGTTAAATACTTTATAATCAGGGTAAACTGACAAACTATGTTGTAGGGGCAGAAAGGGAGTGGTGCCTTTCCTCCCTACCATAAGGGTCGCAGCAGACACCTTTACAACAAAAGACAAGTGAACAAGAGAAAAACATAACAAATTTATTTGATCATGGTTTTTTGTGACATGAGAGCCTTCAGAAATGAAGACCCAAAGATCAGGATGAACTATCCGTTTTTATGCCTATCTTTGGGGCTTTTAGGGAGGAGACTTTATTGGCTAGGTGTGATTGAAACATGAACAGCCATGTGGAACTGTGCTTAGACCAAAAGCGTATGACCGAGCAAGGCCTATCTGTTTAGATTTGGTGGGTGGGGGGGCCTCTCTGTGCAGCCTTTCTTCCTCCCTGGTAAGGGGTGTGACCCCTCTGGAATGAGTGTCTTAATTTCCTTATAGCCAGCTGTTCCCCAGAAAGGTGGGGGAAGGTTAGAGTAATATTTTTGGATTTTATGGCTGGCTTTGGGGAAAGGAGTTCTGGTTTCTATGACTTGCCTTGGGGAAGAGGGATTCTAGTTCCTGTGGCTTGGCTCAAGGGAGAATAAGATTGAGAGACAAGAGAGCAGGATAAGGTCAGAGAAAAACTTTGCTTCTGAGGCCTTCATTTTGGAGTATCATATTCTGCGCTCCAACATTGCGCACACACACGCAGAGAGACATACAGTCTCAGCCCAAAGACAGTAGTATCATAATTAGTGGCAAAACACTAGAGGTGTTTCTACTATTTCTGCTAAAAGTACAATGAGATCAGTATGGACAGCTCTCTACCCTGCTAGTGGTGCTGTAGCAGAGATATTAATTAGCCAACAAAAGAAACAGGAGGAGGAAATTTGAGCTCTGAAACATAAACACATGAAAGTAAAACTGTTATGTTTTTATGACTTAACATTTAGAAATCCCAAAAGAATCTAACTGAAAATTTCTAACCATTACTCAATTCTGACATCTAAAATAGGGAAAAAAGATAAATCTGACTCATTAAAAAATTCTTTGGTTGGCAAAGAAACAACTCTGGGGAAATCTCAAAAAGATTGAGAAACTGGGAAAAAATATTTACTTCTCAAATCATCAAGCTTTTCTCCCTATTATTTATTAAGAGCTTTTAGAAATTGTGGGGGTGTGGGGAAGTACAAAGCAATATAGCAGTGGGAAAGGAACATGAATAGACAGTTTGTGTAAAAAGAAATTCAAATAGCCCTTCAATTCGGAAAAAGATATTCAGTCCCATATAAGATGCTAGTTGCTATTTAATGTTATTTAAGAAATGAGGCAATGTAAGTATATATTTCTAAATTTGCTTGCATTTCATAAAGAAACTTTCAAGAATGCACAGGAACTAGTAGAAATTATTGCCTAAAGTGATGAGGATGGAGGGAAAATATAGTTAATAGAACAGGAATTGGAACGTGGTTTCTACATGAATGACTTTTCATATTGTTTTGTTTCTCAACCATGTGAATATGTTACCTTTACAGAAAAAAATAATAAAATGCAAATTTGCAAATTTTTTTTGTAAAGTGAGAAATTTCATCTCTCTTAATTACTGTGTAAGTTGAATTATTTAAAGTGTTCATTTGCTATTAGTAGTTTCATTCCTTGAAATTACCTGTTCAAGTTCTTTATATTTAAAGGTAGTTTTGTTTTTCTTACCAAATTTTATAATCCCTTAATATATTAAGGAACCAGTACATTTTAACATTCATTGCACTCTTTTTTTTAGTCTATTCATCTTATCATTTTCCTTATTATACATTAACTTACAGAACTTAATAATTTTTATTTTGTCAAATCCATCAATCTTTGTTAACTTTTCAAAAATATTAAAGTCCGATCAAAAATCAGATAAATATTTACTTACATTTTTTCTAGATGTCTTTTTTAAAAAAAAAAAAAAAGCTGGAATTTATTTGTCAAATGATGTGAGAATATAGGTCTCTCAAAGAGCCTACTGAATGTCACAAAATCTTTGTTAAGTAATAACTCTTCCCTTACCTGCTGCTTCAAGATTCCGAGCTATAGTACTTCACTGAGTAATGTATAGATACTTCAGTATTGATAGCTCAAAGTTATTTTTATTTTGTGGTCAATTTTGCCATCTACTAGATATAGTTCCTCTTTATTCCTTTTCTATTTAAAAACTAATTTCACTGGTGTTTTTTTTCCAGATGAACTTGAAGGTCATGGTGTTAACCTTGCTTCCTATGTCAATTCTTATATGTCCATTTCTCTTCCAATTGTTTTTCTTATGAAATAATTTGCAAGAAAATGTTATCTCTGTTAACATATAGTGTGTCCATCCACAAATGAAGTATGCTTCTCAAATTATTTAACTGTCCTTTTTGCTTTTCAGTCTAGTTTTATTGATTTCTTTCCAGTACATTCCTTATCATACTCATTCCTGAGTGTCGTATGTTTCTAATGTGGATTAGACAATTTCCCCTACATATGCTTAGATGTGTAATGGTGAATATGAAAGTTGTTGATTGCTATATTTTTATTTATTATTTATTTTGTTCTACATCCTCTCACAGAACTTGGTATTTTAATTTTTGTATCCTCTCTGGTGTTAATAATTTGCTTAGCTTCGTTAATTTATAATTGGAGAATCCACAAGTAAGTAATGTTCATTTTGTTTTCTCCTTTTGAATAGTTATAAGTATAATTTCTTATTTTTCTGCCTTATTTGCGAAAGAATGGGAACCTGGGTATCTTATTCTTATTCCTGAATACAATGGGGATACTATAATGATTTACTAGTAGATTTGAAGTTGTTATTAATTTAAGGAAGATTTGATCATATTAAGAACTATCATTCTGTTCCTTTCATTAAGAACTTACTACTTTTTTCAAAACAGAATGAGTGCTGAATTGTGTCAATTGTGCCCTGTTAGAGCACTGTTGGTTTAGTGTTTAGAGGATTGGGCTGGCCATGACTCCACCATGTAGCAGTGTTGTGTGACAACCTTGGGTGACCTGCTTGTGCTTTGAGTGTCACCACTTTTCACCATATGTAAAAATGAGATGGTAATCATATCTGCCTCACTGAGGTTCTATAAGTGACACATGAGCTACAGCCTTTAATGTGTTTTGTGTGGCACTTGGAATATATTATAGTGGGCATTCCATAAGCAATAGCAATTATTGTCATCAGTTGAGATGATGCTATGATTTTTCTATTGGACAACTTAAGATGAAAGATTTTGAGCAAAGCAAATCTAACTGGAATCTCAGAGAACAGTGGCTCATCCTGCAAAGAACACCCATCTGTCCACCTGTGTTTGAACATCTGTGATATTATGATATGTATTCTTTCATTTTTGTCCATGGTTCCTGGTTCATAACTTCTGTAGCCCTTATTATTTCCTAAGTGATTAAAGCAATAAGCACATCTTTCGTTAAAGCATTCTTGGTTCCTGAAGCAGCTTCCAAACAGCTTCAGAGTAATAAAGGTTAAAGACAGTCTTTTGTTATAATGTTGGGCACTTTAGGCCTCAGAAGCAGGACTCAGAAAAGAGAATCGATCTCTCTCGCACCTTCTCCTGCCCTCTCCCTTGCTCCCTTTGCTTTCCACGGCAGGCCATAGAAAGTAAAAATATAATCTTCTCCCCTTTCTGTCTTAGAGCTGGCCATAAAGAAATTCTCTGACCTACGTTGCACCAGCTCCATGGCCTGGGTAGGCAGATGCATGATCTGCCTCTCTGTCTCACCACTGTCCTTGGGCTCATCACTTTCAGTTCAGATAGACACTGTTGTTTTCTAACCTGCCATAACGGAACTGAAGACTGAATCTAGCCACTGTCTGCCAAGATGGCCTCAGAGTGAAACTTCTTTCCTCAGCCTGAAACAGCCAGCTTTGTGGCCTGCCTGTACTCCGCTGCAGGAAACTGCCACTCCTGAAAGGGAGGAGCAGAGGCCCTGCCATATGGGGGGCATGCTGTCAGTAAGGGCATAGCCACGCCTCATGCCCTGGAATGACATCCCTCCCATGCACCGGTGCAAAGCCTCCACAGGAACAGCTGCATCTGCAGTGGATGCTGGGGAGGAGGAGAAGTCCCAAGCACTAGTGATGCCTGATCGCTGGGGCCGAACTGCTATTCTCCCCTACAGATCAAGGTTGCACCTGCAGCTCCACTAAGAGTAGAGCAGACACCCTCTGCTCACTGCTCACTAGGATGGGACTCTCAATGAAAGAGAGTGCATGCACTAATCTCCTTTGTCCAAAGGGACACCCCAGCATGCTGCACTTTTCCTCTCCCTTAGGGGCAGCCTACCCTGAATGTTAGAACTCTAGGAGTCCTGCTGTTTCCCTGGGGCCTCCCAGCACCCTGTGACTGCTGCGGTCTGAGTGGGTGCTGGGGAATTTTTGCTGGGGATCCAGTGAGGTGGAGACACAAGGGCTGAAATTCCCTGGGCAAGATAGCTGTAGAAACGCTGCCAGTCCTTGAAGGGAGGGGCGTGGGCCCCACTCTCCATGCAAGCCTGGGCACGGTGGGCACACCATCAGTAGGGGTGCAGCTTCCCCAAATGACCATCCCCCAGCGCACCCAGGCCAACTCCCCACAGGATCAGTCACGGCTGCGTCTACAGCAGTGGGCAGTGAGTGGAGAAGTCCCTGTCTCCGTGTCCATTCCCATGCTCCGGTGCCACTTGGCCTCTGGAGTGGACCCACTCTTTTCCTCGACCCAGTTCCACACCTGTGTCTCTGCTTGGAAGACTGCAGACACCTTTGGCTTGTAAGAGTGGAGCTCCCATGCAGGGGAGGGCATATGCTCTGGTTTCCTTTGCCAAGGTTGACTTTGATGCTGCACTCTCCTTTCCCTTAGGGACAACCTGCTCTGAGTATTAGAACTTTAAGAATTCTGCAGTTTCACTGGCATCTGCCAGAACCTTGTCGCTGCTACAGAGCAAGTGAACCCTGGGGAATGTTTTCAGGGGATCCAGCGATGTGGAGACAGAGGGGCTGAGACTCCTTGGGCAGGACAGAGGCCCACAGTGGGTGCATGGGCAGTATGGCACCTGCTTCCTCAACTCGGGTCTAAGGGGAGAGCAAGTGACCATGCATGGGCTAGCAGCTCATGCTCTTCCCTTAAGAAGTTCCTAAATCCCCATCCACAACAGTGCTTGGGCTGTGAGTTCTGGAACAGTTCTGGAACCAGCAGTCTGCTCCATAGGTGAGGGGAGTAGAAAGAAACACCCCCATCAGTCCACCTTTTCCAGAGGACTCCAAGTTTTTCAGGGATCAATCACTGCCAAACTCTTGCTTCCTTCTTATTTTATACCCATGCTTCTTTCTGTGGGTCTTCTGGTAAATTTTGACTCTCTTCCCTCAGTGTTCTACGTGGGCCACTGCTTATTTACCTGTAACCTTGATTCTTTTTTCTAAGGAGAGCTGATAACTGATATCTGTAATCAGCTATCTTGAAGAAAAACCTGTTGTTAATTATATAAATATTTAAATTGAAAGAGTTTTCATTCCAAAATAGATTTTGTAAAATCATGTCCTACTTATTCTAAGCCTTGTAAAGTTACTTTCCAAGGACTTCCATCAACTAGTTATAAAAGTAAATACAATGAATATAGATTTTAAAAATATATTAATTAGAATTTAAAATAGTGGCTTCAGAAAATTCCCAATTTTATAATTCTATGGAAATTAATGCAAAATAATTATTACATTATAAATGCAATATGTAATGCACTGCAAAATAAAATAAATTTGACTTGCTGGATATCACAGAGGCAAAAAACAATCTTTGGTTTGTGAGAGTGTCGTGACACATGGTGGAATGAAACAGGCTCTACAAGTTGCAGCAAACTGCATTTGGTGTTAAGGAATTGGGATATTTATGCCTTAACTATGGAATTAGAGGGGATTTTTTAAAAAATTGATGAAAATAAATGCATTACAGATAGAACTTAAATAAAAACAGTTTTGAGGTCTCTAATTCCATCCAAATTAACCAAAATCAATGGCACAATTTGAAGAAGCCTCTTAAACTGGCCATAATTAATGATTCCATTAATTCCCTTAATTCAAGTAGATCACTGGAGTTTTAGTATATTTTCCTAATGGAGTTTTATTGATTGTAAGTTTAGCCAACACATTTTGCTTTTCACAACAGATTTATAGAAATAGAGATTCATTTTTCCCCATACAACCTAGAGATTATTTTATTTCTTTTATTTAAGATGATGCTTTATTACCCCAGTTAAAATGGCTTTTATTCAGATAAACTTGTGGTATCTGCAGAGTGTTCCTTTCCTGTATGTAAATGCAGAGTTCAGATTACAGAAAGTAGTTTTAAATTCGACATTATGTCTAGTTTCAAGTACCTTCGTACCTGAAGTGCTTGAGAGAAGTATTGACAAATTGGATTTTACCGAGACAAGCACAACCAGGCATGTAACATATCTATGTACTAATTCAAGCAAAAAGTGGCTGAAAGACCTTGAAGGGGCTGGGCTGCACATGAGGGTGGCTGTGTTTATATTATAGTTGTCTTAAATATTTAAACTAATAGATGAAGGAGCAGATTCATTAATCCAACATCCTATCCATCTATTCATCCTTTTAGAAATAACCTCTATGCTAGTCGTCATGTGTATACCAGCGATACAAACATGAGTAATATAACACTCACCTAAAGAAGCTCATAAGTTAATGGGGGGTTGCAGAGTGTTGTGGGTACACTTGTTAGCTAGATAAACTAATCAGCTTTTGTTCCCTCCTCTACAAGCCTGAATAATACTATCCAGTTCATAAGGTTATCCCTAGGTGGCAAATGAAGCTGTGGAAAGTGCTACAAAATGCTACAGAATGTTAGAGACTTTATATCATAAACTGAAGGATTTCTTGATAAGAGATTGCTAACGCATATTTTCCAAATCTTCTGATTTAAAAGTTTAGAGTGAATCAGTTATCTGTTGTTGTGTGACAAACCATCCAAAACTTAGTGTCTTAAAAATCATAACATTTATTTTTTATGATTTTGTTAATTGACTGAGTGATTTTTTTTGGTCTTGTTTGGGTCTTGTTTGGGCTCATTCAAGATTTTCTCACTCACGTCTGGGGCCTTGGGGATGGCTGTGGTCCGAGCTTCCTTTATCATGTAGTTTCTTCATTCAGTAGTCTAGCTGGATTTCTTACATGGCAGCAGAAATATTCAAAGATGGAACAAACAGAGGGGCAAGGTCTTTTAAGTCCAAGCCTTGGAATTCACACATTCTTTGACATGCCTTATTCTCTTTGTCACAGCTAGGAATTGGGGTGGTACCTGTGTAGATTCCAGGGGACCCCGAAATAGACTCCACCTCTTGATAGGAGAACTGGCAAAGCCACATTGAAAAAGGGCACATGGGATGGAAGGGATTGTTGTGGTCATCTTTACAAATAATCTAGCATATATACACATGGCAAGTTTTAATTTCCTGTTTGGTAAAATGTAAATAATTTATCTTTCTATATATAATGGTTAATAGCTACATTTATTTATTTGCTTTTATATTTCAATAATTATTACTAGCAAGCAAATAATAGTATGAAAAAGACATAGTTTAAGTACTCTTATATAGCTCATAGTAATTATTGTTTTGATTAAAAAAATTTTGCAGCAAATTCTAGCCCATGTGTTATGAGTGAAGGATTTGTCTGTGTCTATGAGAAAATCCAGTAGTTGGAGCATTCTCAAATCTTGTTGCTTTATCATTACACTATCTGCAATGTTTCAGAAATAAGGGATACATTCTGTCATTTAATATCTGTCATTTTTATTCCTGCATGACAAGGAGGTAAAATAAATGTTTTAATTCAGTGTTCCCGTTATCTTAGTGCATAACCAAGGATTAGAAAGCATAGATTTGGGGTATGGAATTGTTTTCTTTTTTATTTTAATCTAGTAGTTTCAATGTCATTTCTCACTATATAGTCTTATTTTCGAATGCCTTGTAACAAAATATTATTTTATTGCATTGATCTGTGTTTGTTGTTTTTTAGTCTAAGTGACTTCAAATTTATATACTACAATCTCTTGAGGGTATGTATGACAAAAGTGAAAACACAAACTTGTCCATTTTGCTAAAAATAGGGGATTTCAAATATTTGAGTGTAGAAAGAATTCTACATTGAAAAATACTCACAATACTGAGATGAAACTGTAGACTTTAAATACATAAGGTAGTGACAATAGAGAAAAATATACCAGTTTATAGACGATTATGTATATTATATCTCTAGCTATAGGGAATGTCTTTCAATTTCTTGAAACTGCAACCAAGTTTCTTATCTTTTGGCCTTAGATATGCTGCCCACTCAGCTGGGAACATTCCAGACTGCTCTCTCTGTGAATGTCTCCTTTCCCTGTAGGTCCCGATGTCAATGTCATTTCCTCCAGAAAGTCTTGTCTTGGCCAGACACCTGTCTTGCATGTTTGCATAGTGCCCTTCTCTATAACCTCCCACTTTTATATAGTTGCTATAGGTTTGTCTGTCTCCCTCACTGGACTGTGAGCTCATTGATGGCAGGCATGACGTTGACCTTGTTCATGATGTATCTTCACTTCTTAACGTAGCAGTTAGAAGTAGTGGATAATAGATACTTGCTGAATGAATTAATTTGGGATAGACTATAATAAAATTCTCCTCTTTCCTTTATGTATTTTTCATTCAAATAAAAATTCTCTTTTCTGTATCAGGGCCAATAGTTTGGCATTGAAACAGAAAAAGCAGGCAATGGTTTATCTTTTCATTGTGTACAACAGAGTGAACAGTCTGCTTTGTAAGTATCTACATGATCTCTCCTTAAATGGTAATTTTATAGGATCAAGGATATGATTTTTCTTGATTTATTTTGTGTCTTTTGCAGTTCCCTAGCACATTACTGTGGGAACTAAGGTCGCCCACTTTACATACCTCAATTGTGCCTTTGCTATAATGCCTCATTTCTACACTATCTACTTTGATCATAATACTGCTAACTATAGTTTCTGGGGTTTCCTTTTACCCTCTACAACAGTGGTCCCCAGCCTTTTTGGCACCAGGGACCAGTTTCATGGAAGACAATTTTTCCACGACGATTTTGGGATGATTTAAGTGTATTACATTTATTGTGCACTTTATACTATTATTATTACATTGTAATATATAATGAAATAATTATACAATTCACCATAATGTAGAATCAGTGGGAGCGCTGAGCTTGTTTTCCTGCAACTAATGCTGCCACTGATCTGACAGGAGGCGGAGCTTAGGTGGTGATGCCAGCGATGGGCAGCAGCTGTAAATACAGATGAAGCTTTGCTTGCTCGCTCACCTGCCGCTCACCTCCTGCTGTGCAGTCCAGTTCCTAACAGGTGACAGACAAGTACCAGTCCACAACCCGGGGGTTCGGGACCACAGCACTAGAAAAATGACCTCATTGCCCCAGTATCCACAGAGCTCTCCACTTTTACATACAATTTCTTTGACTATGTCTGCCTCTTGCAACACACGTGAGATAGTGTGTTTATTACCATCTTGCAGTACATTTTGATTCACATTCTGTTGTTTGTCACCTTTCCCCAACTTCTGTGCATTTATCTCATATGTATAAAACTCGTTCATTCATTCTGACAGCAGTAGCATAGATTTCACTCCCTTTTAAATTTCATTATATGGATTATTCCCTCCAAAAACAAGCATTCTAGTTCTTCTAACCCATTCCTAATATTCCAGCATAATTAATGATCTACCCTTTTCTTTCAATCCACATTTGTACTTTCATAACTATGAATTATTTGGACCAGCTAGACAGTGTAAGCAAATTGAACATTCACAGAGCATTTGGTCTTTCTTGTCTGGGTTGTGAAATTTAGAAAGTTCAGCTAGAGTTGAGTTAGGATTGTAGATTTGCAGAAGTTGCATGTACTTCTTCAGTTGGTCTTTATTGAAATAGCTAACCACAGCCTAGCTAACCACAGCAGTCCCCAATCTTTTTGACACCAGACAGTGGTTTCATGGAAGACAGTTTTTCCACGGATGGCATAAGGGGAAGGGGGAAGGTGTCAACCACATTGGCTCCATCTCAGATCATCAGGTGTTTGATTCTCATGGGGAGCGGGCAACCTGGATCCCTTACGTGCCCAGTCTGCAGTGGGGTTCTGATGCCACCACTGATCTGATAGGAGCTGGGGCTCAGGCAGTCATGTGAGCGATGGGGAATGGCTGTGGGTACAGGTGGGCTTTGCTTGCTTGATGGTACTGGCCTGCTGTGCCACCCGGTTCCTGGGGGGCTGCGGCCAGGTGCCATCCGAGGCCTGGGGGTTGGGGACTGCCAGCCTAGAGCACTTATGACTTTTTTTTACTTACTAGGATCTTAGTCCTTTTTAAGAATGTCTAATTGGGGTTATTATTTCCTTTTTTTTTTTTTTTAGGTTTTGGTTTTTTATGCTCAAATGAAGTGTAGCATATATGGGATGCAAACACAGATTAACTAGACTGATTTTTCTGTGTGCTTTGCGAAGTCATTTGATTATTTTTGTGATAGTTCATGAGACTTAGTTTTAACTTATACGAACAACTTACACAAACTTATACATTAACAATTTTGCAGAGGATTTCAGAAAAGTTGACTTAATAAAATGTGTCAGAAATCTCTGAAGTTTCATTAAATAAAGTTTTAGAAGTACAAAAATTGCATATTAAATTCTTACTGTGTGCTAAATACTGTACTAAACACATGGCATACATAATCTCATCACTCCTCCTTACAACCATTTATAGTTTGTATTATTATCTGTTTTTCAGAAACTCTGGAAGTTACATAAATTGCCCTATATATTAGCTTTCTGTTGCTGTGTAACAAATCACTACAAACTCAGACTTAGAGACTTAACACCATTAATTACACCACGGTTCTGTAGATCAGAGGTCCAAGCAGGCTGGACCAGATATTCCACTCAGTCAGGGTCTCTCAAAGTAGAAATCAAGATGTCAGGCAGGCTGCGCTCTTCTCTGGAGGATGGAAATTATCCTTTACCAAACCCATTCAGGTTGTTGGCCAAATTCAATTATCGTTCAACCTTGTACAACATGGGTTTCAAACTGCATGGGTCCGCTTATACCCAATTTTTTTTTTCAATAAACATATTGGAAAAATTTTTGGAGAGTTACAACAATTTGAAAAAACTGCCATACAAACTGTGTAGTGTAGAAATATCTAAAAAATTAAGAAAAATTTAGGCATGTCATAAATGCATAAAATTTATGTAAATATTGCTCTATTTTATCATTTGCAACCATAAAATACACACAAATCTATTACAAAAAAGTTAAAATTTCTCAAAGCTTGTGCTCACAAAGTTGAGAGAAATGTAAATGAATGTAAATATGCATAAAGTTAACTGTAGTTCATACTATACTACTGTAATAATTCCCTAGCTTCTACTGTTGCTATCGTGGTCAGTGAGTATCCTCTTAAAAGCCTTGTGAGGCTAATTATCTCCATGTGAGCAATTTGTCTCTCCAGAAAACAGCATATCAAGGGAAAAAGTGACCTTTTACAGCTGTCCAGTATTTGTGTCATCATGTTTAGTGCAATACTGTAAACCTTGAGTAACACCAAGGGACCCATATGCCATACCACTAGTGATGCTGGAAGTGCTCCCAAGGAATAGAGAAAAGTCATGACATTACAAGAAAAATTTGAATTGCTTGATATATACCATAGATTGGTGTCTACAGTTTTGGTTGCCCACCAATTTCAAAATAAGTGAATAGAGCACAAGGACTATTGTAAAAAAAAAAAAAAGAAGAAAAAAGAAAAAGAAAAAAATTTGTGAAGTTGTAGCTGCAGATACCACAGCAGAAATGAAACACAAACCTTGCATTTTTTGTGAAATATCTTTTATCTCATATTGCAAATGCAGCTTTTGTGTGGGTAAAGATGACTGGGTGGAGGACACTGTGTCCAGATGTTGGGCATGGCTTTATAAGATTTATGACAGAGCAAATCAAGGAAATCACAATAGAGATTGCAGACATGGACAAAAATGTGGAGGGTGAAGGCTTTCAAGATATGGGTCTTGGAGAAATTCAAGAGCTAATAGACACCACAGCAGAGGAGTTAACAGAAGATGACTGACGGAGATGAGTGCTCTGGACCATGAGGAATAACACTTAGAAGAAACAGTGCAGGAAACAAATTGA
>CAUYMX010112015.1:0-14367 GCA_963573855.1 Lepilemur septentrionalis
ATTTTTTCATATGTTTGTTGGCCATTCTTCTGTCTTCTTTTGAGAAGTTTCTGTTCATGTCCTTTGCCCACTTTTTGATAGGGTTGTTTGATCACCTTCTTCCTTCTGATCAGCACCAGCTGCCCTCTCAGGGAGCTCTCCCTCCTGTCTCCCACTAGTCTGACCCACAGATTTCAGCAGCACTGTGCTAACTGCTTAAAGCACGGACTCACATTTCCCCAGCCAGTTTATAATCCCCTTGAGGCAAAACAAGCACAAGAAGAAAGGCATCTGAGCCACACTTTGGTTTTGCCTCCAGAGGACAGAGCCCAGCATATAGCAGGTAGCCAGTGAGTATTCATGGATTGCTCTGCAAACGACAAAGAAAGATCCCTTCCTCTTCTGTGAGACATGAAAAATATTTTCTCAGTAAATACATCAGGGCAAAGAGTAGTTTTAAGTGGAAATAAAACAACAGCAAAAGGAATGGGATCTGTAGTTTGTGGTTTAACCTTTTTCCTGTGAAATGTTTTCTTCTAAACATTAAAGGCTTAAAAAAATGTGGTTTCAAGTACTTATCTAACATGTAATTCATGGGGTTGAAGTCTCCTCACCTGCCCCCAATCTCCCTCTCTCACCCCTGCCTAGTTCTTAACTCAAGATCATTTTCTTGTCCCGGCTTCATCCTCCTCAGGTGACCTTCTTCCTGACCCTCTGTAATTCTTGTTCTACAACTGTCCTAAGGCCTTCCTCAGAATCCATACAAATACTGACATTTTAAGGAAAATTAAGATATTTTTCCCAAATACAATGTTAATATATTTCCATTGAATAGAATTTTGAAAAGATAAAACATGGAAAGAAAGAAAATAAAAATCATTTATTATTCTACACCCCAGAGATATCCACTGATAATATTTGGTGGATATCACTCTATTAAGATTTTCCAGCCTATAATTGTCAGCATTTTAATGCATTTTTTTCTGTTTTACAACATTAGAGTTATACTACACATATTTTTTGTGTATATATTTACACCAAATATATTTATACACCGAATATATTTACACCAAAAATCTCAAGAAAACTTCCTTATCCTAAGCCTTCCCATCTCTTTCTTTATCCTAGCCTCTCATTCATGACTGACTCTTTGTGTCTTCATCTGCATTCTTCTTTGAGTTTCTCCTTATGTACATGCCATTCCTAATATCTTTCCAGAACATTCTTACCCTGATGTCTCACTGTCTCATACAGTCTCCTCACCATTCTTCTCTGCTACCTTCTGTGTATCTCTGTGGGCAGATATCATCTGTAAAACCTGACAGCATAATCCATGGTGCTTTAGCCAATGCCTGGGTGACGCAGAGAAGGCTGAGATAACACCAGGGGGATCAGGAATCTGGCCATCATGGCGGATTAACCAACTGACCTTTTGTTTACATTGGAGGCCACCCATATTTAAAGGCAGCAACAGCAGAACTCCGGAAACTATCGCCTACCAAAAGGATCCAGCTGACTGACTTAACCCCTGCCCTAAGTGGAGCTCATTGTCTGTATCTGTCTGCTGTTGCCAGCCTGGCGGGGACAGACACCTCAGGGCTGAGGAGGAGAGAGAGGAGGTTCCCAAGCTGATGGGGTGGCAGGTACCTGAGAGCTCTGTTTACAAGTGGTCACGTTGTTAGGTTTCATCTTTAAACCTTAACGTTAAATTTGAAAGTGTGTCTGTTTTTAATGTGTAAAAAGGATTCATCAAGTATGAATATGCTGGCCAAAGAGGAGACTGGAGAACACAGATAAGTGAGGAGATGATGATGATGATGATGACAATGACAATGATTATAGAAAGTTCCAAAAGCTTGAGATCTTTAGGCAATTCATCTGAGAGGCTCCAGCTACCTCAAGACAGTGGCTCAGATCATCTTCTCAGAACATTAGCTGTGTAAATTGCCTGTAAGGAGACACTTATTTTCAAACATCTTTGCGATTCCCAGTGTTGAATGCTGACACACATGAACTTTTTCTGCAAGACTACGGTCTTCAGCCCATTTGTATGAACACCCTGGACTATCTGCTATGATGTCAGGTGAGGTGGCGAGGAAAGGGCCAGCTATGCATGGCATTTTGCACAAGAAAGCATAACTCCAAGAAGGGGTTATATATCAGAGTGGTTAAAGAACCTGTTCACAGTAATAGAGATCGAATAAGGCATGACCTCAATTCTGCCTTACTCCAAAATCTCTCTCTTCTTTCCACTTCCTCCTCCTGATTCTTTCCTCTCTGCCCAGACAGGGTAGAAAATTGATGCTTTGTAATGGCCCATCACACATTTCATCTTCTTTTTGTTATGACACCCTGGGTTACTCTTAGGGAGTTATCTTTCCCCACTAAATACAAGCTTATAGGACTCTTGATTAAGATGATGGCCTGCCTTCTTCTGGGCAAACTGGATACTTCCCACCTGAAATCCAAATTATGAGCAAAGCAATAAAAAGAATGAGAAACAATTGGTCTCCACTCATTCCAGCTGTTGCTCCCCAGACCCTCTGGGTTCCTACTCTTCCTGAGGCATGTCCTATACCCTTCCTGATGATCCTTTGAACTCTCTGACATTATTCCAAATAACACATTTGCTTTTGTCAGCCTGAGTCAATTTCCGTTGCTTGCAAACCAAGAATCTTAACTGAACACTTACTTGCAACTCTAAACCGATTAAAGTGGTGAGTGCTTTCAACTCTTACCTGATCTTAAGATTCCTCTAGGACAGCTAGAAAAAAATACAGATTCTTGGGTTCTACTTCAGGCCCACAAAATCAGGATGTCCAGGAGTAGGGCCTAAGAAAACTGCTTTTTACTAAGCTCCCCAAGTAATTTTTTTTCTAGAGAAATAAATTTAATTTTTATCCTTTTTTCCCTAGTTCCCACCCTAATTCTCACCCATCCGCTATGTGGGTCCCCTTCCCTATGCTCTCTCTATGTATAAATGATATTATGCTGTTCCCATCTTTCTACTTCTTTCTTTCCTCACTCACTATCTTTTTGAGATCTAGTTACATTGAGGTGTTGTATAGAATTTTTTTATTTGCACATAATGCTTTTTGTTTATTCATTCTCCTGTTGATGGGAATTTAACTGTTTCCATTTTTTCCTAATACAAACAACATTACAATAGACATCCTCCTTGATTACTCTGTTAAAATATTTCTATTATATATACAAACGGTGGAAATGCTGGATTGTAGTCATATACGTACACCACATTATTCTAAATTGGTTTTTACTAAATTGCACGATTTACTATTAGGGCAGGAGGTTCACTGTTTCCTCCCTAAACCTGATAATGCTTAATGTTATCCAATGTTATTTTTTATTTTGCTAATCTGGTAGATGTTACTGAGATTTCATCATTCATATTTGCCTTTTTTAGTTATTAACTATTATGTCCTTATTAGTCATCCAGGCCTACCTGAGATGGCTACTCACATTCTTTGCATATTTCTTTTGAGTTTTCTTTTGTAGCAGACTATATTTTCCAAAAATGGCCACAGCAATATTTTCCATTTTATATTTGCCTCCAGAACCTTGTAATTTCCCATCAACATGTGTCTACCTCCCTTCCTTTGAAGCAGGACTTTGTAACTCCCTTGATGAATGTGGTAGAAGTGGCCCCATGACTTTTCAGGTCAGGTCATAAAAAATGATACGGCATTTCCCTTTTTTTTTTTCTCTCTCTTTCTCTCTCTGATTTTTTTTTTTTTTTTTTTTTTTTTGGAGACAGAGTCTTGCTCTGTTGCCCAGCTACAGTGCAGTGGCTCACTGCAATCTCCTACTCCTGGGCTCAAGCAATCCTCCTGCCTCAGCCTCCCGAGTAGCTGGGACAACAGGCATGCGCCACTATGCCCAGCTAATTTTTTCTACATATTTTAGTTGGTCAATTAATTTCTTTCTATTTTTGGTAGAGACGGGGTCTCGCTCTTGCTCAGGCTGGTCTCAAACTCCTGAACTCAAACAATCCACCCACCTCGGCCTCTCAGAGTGCTAGGATTACAGGCGTGAGCCACTGCGCCCGGCCAAGATCACATATAGTATGACCATCTTTATATGAATTATCCAGAACATGCAAATCCATAGAGACTGAAAGCAGATGAGTGGTTGCCAGGGGCTGGAAGGAAGGGAGAGTGGGTAGTGACTGCTTAGTTTCCTTTTGATGTGATGCAAATGTTCTAGCACTACATAGCGGTGATGGTTGCATGACATTATGAATGCACTAAATGCCACTAAATTTTACACTTAAAATGGCTAAAATGGTGACTTTTACGTTATGTGTATTTTACCACTTTTTTTTTTTAAGACAATAGGAAGAAAAGAATTAGTTGATGGTGCAAAAGGGGACAGATGTTCCCTCCGAGGGGATTCTGGGTAGGGATTGAGCTGCCCCAGCTCATCCCAGACCCTTTTCCAAACTGCCTCCTCCACCCCCAGGCCTGGCTGGACACCCAAGATCGGCTTTTGGGCTACTATGTAAATGGGAAGTGGTCAAAGCCAGAACACAGGAATTCAGCGCCGTGCCAGGATCCCATCACAGGTAGGAGATGTGCCCCAGTCACTTGCGGAGGGGAGACATCTGTGCCCTCTAGCCCTACCCAGCAGCCACACCATTCCCTGTGCTGGGGGCCCTGAGGGCAGGGAGCAGGTGGTACTGGGGAGGGGGGACCTGAGATTTCTGGTTCCTGCTGATAACTGTCATCCCAGTTGTGATTCCTAGTCCCTGTGGCGGCTTTTTGCAGTTGCTGTCCACAAAAATCCCTCCCATAGGAGGCCATCAGCGCAAAGACCAGTGACAAAACTGAGACCTGGAGTGGGGCTGGGGACCAGCTTTACTGCCATGGGCCATTCCCAGGCTCCTGCAGTTCTGACAAGGGCCCTCACTCTTCTCCCCAGGAGAGAACTTGGCCAGCTGTCTGCAGGCACAGGCTGAGGATGTGGCTGCAGCTGTGGAGGCAGCCAGGACCACATTTGAGAGCTGGAGCCAACTCCCTGGGGCCGTCCGGGCCCAGCACCTGACTAGGTGATGCCGCTGAGCTGTGGGTGGGAGGGGAGAGGGACTTCATCCCCAGCATCGACTTGACACTATGAAAACAAAGGCCATTTCCTAAGAGCCACTGAATTAATTGGCAGCTAAGGCTCATATTCCCAGTATGCAGTAGGAGCCGAAACACCCATTTCCCACTATTCATGGGACTCGCAGTGACAAAGCCTCTATTTCCCAGAATGTCCTTGGGACTTATGGGGCTCCATTTCTCAGCAATTCACTGGGACTAGCAAAGCCCCAAAACCCATTTTCTAGTTGTTTTGGGAGCAGCTGGAGACAAAGATTCCATTTCCCAAAATGCAATTGAGATTAGAAGCTAAGACTCAATTTCCCAGCATCTTTGGGGCTTTACCAGTGGCCAAGACCCTTACACAGCATCCTCAGGGTTTGTGTTTCCCCAACTACACTTCCCATAAATCTTCAGTACCCTTTGCCCCCTGGCAAATGGTGGGGATGCCCCATGGGTTCATGAGGATTTTAGTCCAGGTATATGGGTGCAGACCAGGACTCTTATCAGGTGTTGGGCATTGGGATCTGACCATCCCCTTGCTTTGTCCTTAGGCTGGCCAAGGTGATCCAGAAGCACCAACGGCTGCTGTGGACCCTGGAATCCCTGGTTACTGGGCGGGCTGTTCGAGAGGTTCGAGATGGGGATGTCCAGCTGGCCCAGCAGCTACTGCATTACCATGCGGTCCAGGCATACACCCAGGAGGAGGCACTGGCAGGCTGGGAGCCCATGGGTGAGAGAACCTGCAGTCCGGCCCCCAGCCCCCTCCTCCTGCATGACCCCGCAGTGCCAGCCCCAGTCACCTCGTTGTTTTCCACGCAGGAGTAATTGGCCTCATCTTGCCATCCACATTCTCCTTCCTTGAGATGATGTGGAGGATTTGCCCTGCCCTGGCTGTGGGTAAGTGATGGGCTGGGGCCCAACTCTTAGATCTGAGAAAGGAGGGGCTGGGGACCCGGACCCTTGGGTCTGAGGGAGGAGGGTTTAGGGACCTGGACCCCTGGGTCTGAGAGAGGAGGAGGCTGGGGACCCCAACCCCTGGGTCTGAGGGAGGAGGAGCTGTAGACCTGACTCCTGGGTCCTTGAGCTGCCCCCCTTCCCCAGGCTGTACTGTGGTGGCCCTTGTGCCCCCGGCCTCCCCGACACCCCTCCTCCTGGCCCAGCTGGCAGGGGAGCTGGGCCCATTCCCAGGAATAATCAACGTGATCAGTGGCCCTGCCTCCCTGGGGCCCGTGCTGGCCTCCCAGCCTGGAGTCCAGAAAGTGGCCTTCTGTGGAGCCCTCGAGGTATCTTCAGGGCTGGGAGTGGGGTGGGACGCAGCTGGGGTCCCAGTGGCTCCTCCAGCAGCTGAATCTAGGAGGGGGTTCCTTAGGAAGGACGTGCCCTTCGGCGGGCCCTGGCAGGCGAGGGGGCTGAGCTGGGCCTGGCTCTGGGGGCGGAGGCACTGCTGCTGCTGAGCGACGGGGCAGACGTGGACTCAGCCGTGGAGGGCGTGGTGGACGCAGCCTGGTCCGACCGAAGCCCGGTGAGATCTGTGAGCCTGTGTCCCCTCATCCTGGGGGCTGCCCATGACTGTCTCCAGACCTTGGGGTGTTCTGAGTCTCCTTTCATTTTAATTTTCAGTTCTCTGGGTCCTAAAACTCTGCTTTACTCATTGCATGTCCAGGAATCCTCTCTTCAAGTTTCTAAATCTCCATGTGCCTGCTCTCCTGGCCTTGCACAGTCTGGGGCTCTGTGTCCCTTATTCTTTGGACCTCTGTTTTTTTTTGTTGTTTTTTTTTTCTGAGTGTCCATGTCCCTAGTTCTCCAATATTTATCTTCATTCTTCAAGTTACCAACTTTTTGTGACTCCGCATTCTGCCCTGTGTTTGGTGCTTGGCCACTTGATGACCCTCCTCCGTCCCTGAGTCTCAGCCCTCTGTGGGGACCTGTCTTCCCCACATCGGCCCTGGGTTTGCCCACCCTGATGCACCTTTTCCTAACAGGGGGGCCTCAGGCTCCTCGTCCAGGAGTCTGTGTGGGAGGAAGCCATGAGGCGGCTCCAGGCGCGGATGGGGCGGCTCCGGAGTGGCCGAGGGCTGGATGGGGCCGTGGACATGGGGGCCCGGGGGACTGCCGCTCGTGACCTGGCCCAGCATTATGTGCGTGAGGCCCAGAGCCAGGGTGCACAGGTGAGCCAGGGGGCGGAGTCTCTGGGGTGATGGCAAAGGAGGGGCCTAGAGGCCTCCCTCCTGGGTCTGAGGGAGGAGGGGACAGGGGCCTCCAATTTGTAGGTCTGGGAGAGGAGGGGCTGGAGGCAGGGATTATTGGGTCTGAGGGAGGAGGGGCTGGGGGTCTGGACTCCTGGGTCTGAGTAGAAGGGGACTGGAGGGAGACTTCTAGATCTAGTTCTCTCCCTCCCTAGGTATTCCAGGCTGGCGATGTGCCCTTAGACAGCCCATTCTATCCCCCAACCTTGGTCTCCGACCTGCCCCCAGCCTCCCCGTGTGCTCAGGCAGAGGTGAGCCCCTTGGGGGTCCCCAGGGTCCTAATTTATCCAGCCATCCTCAGCCAGTGGGGGGCAGCACCACCAGACCCACAGAAGCCCCTGGGGTGACCGCAACCGTGTGACCTGGGCCTGGGGGCTGCGGACTGCTGCAGGCTCATCCCCTGATGGGCAGGGTACTGGAGGGAGGAGCTGGCCAGGCCCACTGAGTTCCCATCCCCCCTTGCAGGTACCCTGGCCTGTGGTCGTGGCTTCCCCTTTCCGCACAGCCAAGGAGGCACTGGCCTTGGCCAACGGGACGCCCCGGGGGGGCAGCGCCAGCGTGTGGAGTGAGAGGCTGGGGCAGGCGCTGGAGCTGGGCTACGGGTCAGTCGGTGCCGCTGGGGCACAAGGGGTGGCGGCACGGCCTGGCACGAGCTCCCGCTCTTTCCCTCAGTCTCGATGTCCCCGGTCTCCCTTCTCCTAGGTCTCTCTCTCCCCTTCCTTTGCTCACCTCCCCCTCTTTTCCGTTTTCCTCTCCCTGATGTCTCCCTCTCCCCTCACAGGCTCCGGGTGGGCACGGTCTGGATCAACAGCCACGGCCTCAGAGACCCTGCAGTGCCCACAGGGGGCTGCAAGGAGAGCGGGTCGTCCTGGCATGGGGGCCCAGATGTGAGCATACCCCCTCCCATCCCCACCCGCACCCCCTTGACGCTTGCAACCCACTTTGTGCCCACTTTGCTTCCTCTTGACACCATCCCTCGCACAGGGGCTGTATGAGTACCTGCGGCCCTCAGGGACCTCTGCCCGGCTGTCCTACCTTTCCAGGAACCTGAACTATGATACATTTGGCCTCGCTGTGCCCTCAACCCTGCCGGATGGGCCTGAAACAGGGCCCACGTGAGTTGTCCTAGGGGCCAGGTGGTCTGGGCATGTGGAAGAAGTTATGTCAGGTTCCCCTGTGGATGGGAGGGTTAGAGGGACGTTGGTTTAAGCTATCTCATGGGGTGCTGGTCTTGCCGAGTATTGTATTCTGGGTCTCATGGCCTCCTACAATCCCCCATCCCAGACTGGTAAGACTCTCAGTTCTGCAACATGAAGGTCCGTGCTCTCCGAGAAGCTCATGGGAGCAGGAGTTTGAGGTCCCCAGAGGCTCATGGGAGCAGAGTTTGGGATCCCACAGAGGCTCATGGGAGACGAGGTGGTCCATTCAATGGGGTGGAGCACAGCATCTGAGCAGGCCCCAGGACCCCTTCCTGCCTCACCCGACTGCAGCCCAGCACCCCCCTATGGGCTCTTCGTTGGAGGCCGTTTCCAGGCTCCTGGGGCCCGGAGCTCCAGGCCCATCCAGGATGCGTTTGGCAAACTCCATGGCTACGTGGCTGAGGGTGGAGCCAAGGATATCCGAGGAGCTGTGGAGGCCGCTCACCAGGCTGCCTCTGGGTAAGAGTGTCACACGGGAAAGCCTGGGGTCATGGGGTGGCAGAGAGGGTAGTCTGGGACCCCCAGTGGTTGGTGGGCTAGGGACCTGGGCCCCTAGGGTAGGGCTGTGGACAGAGTGTGGTGTCTGGGAGGAGCCAGGACCAGGACTCAGCCCTGTGTGTGTGTGTGCCCACAGCTGGGCAGGACAGTCGCCGGGGGCCCGGACAGGCCTGCTGTGGGCCCTGGCAGCCGCACTGGAGCGCCGGGAGTCCACCCTGGCCTCGAGGCTGGAGAGGCAGGGAGTGGAGCTCAAGGCTGCCAAGGCAGAGGTGGAGCTGAGCGTGAGACGACTTCGGGCCTGGGGGGCCCAGGCCCAGGCTCAAGGCCAAACCCTGCAGGTGAGAGGGGCCCATGGGTAGGTAGGTGGACAGGGACAGGGCAGGCAGTTGGGGTTAGGGTCAGAGAAAAGGCTCTGAAATGAGCAGGGCTTGGGCTGGCTCTCAGCTGCATGATCATCAGCAAGTGGCTTCACTTCGCTGCGCCTCAGTTTCCTCATCTGTACACTGGGCACACAGCCTACCTCAGAGAATCAATTTAGTGAGCCATAACCATATTTACTTATTTGCTTAATTGTTTTAGAGATGGGGATCTTGCTATGTTGCCCAGGCTGGAGTACACTGTTGTGATCATAATTCACTGCAGCCTCGAACTCCTGGGCTCAGGCGATCCTCCTGCCTCAGCCTCCCGACTAGCTGGGACTACAGGCCTGTGCCACTGCATGTACCTGGCTTTCTTTTTTCCTGGGAGCCCATGGCAGAATACCTGGCTTTTTTTTTTTTTTTCCAACAAAAGATAACAGGATAGAAAACATAGAATGCATGGCACAGAGTGTGACTTTGGTTTCACTTATATACATAATATACAGTTAAATATACATGCTGGCTGGACCCGAAGTGTACAGTGGGACCAGCGAAGAGAGCACAAGGATCCAACAACTCTGGTGATGCCACAGGAGAACTTGGGGACAGCTTGACGTCCCCCTCCATAGATGGTATACAATTGTACAATTTTACAATGGTATCACCCTTGTGGAATTGTGAAGGCCAAATGAGTTAAGCACTTAATGCCTGACATATAGCCAAGGACTCAAAAGATGTTTGTCCATGGCTGACCAATCAGCATGTGAAAAGATGCTCAGTTTCTTTAGTCATTAGGAAAATGCAAATCAAAACCACCATGAGGGCCTGGCGCAGTGGCGAATGCCTGTAATCCCAGCTACTTGGGAGGATCACTTGACACAAGGAGTTCAAGAGCACCCTGGACAACATAGTGAGAGCCCCGTCTCTAAGAAAGTAAAAATTAAAAATAAAATGCATATAGAAAGGCAAATGACCTAGAATAACTAAGGTGAGAAAGCTAGGAAAGGCCAGGCATGGTGGCTCACGCCTGTAAAGCTAGCACTCTGGGAGGCCGAAGCGGGCGGATTGTTTGAGCTCAGGAGTTCGAGACCAGCTTGAGCAAGAGCGAGACGCCGTCTCTACTAAAAAAAAAGAAAGAAATTAGCTGGAAAACTAAAAAAAATATATATATATATAAAATTAGCTGCACATGGTGGCGCATGCCTGTAGTCCCAGCTACTCGGGAGGCTGAGGCAGGAGGATCGCTTAAGCCCAGGAGTTGGAGGTTGCTGTGAGCTAGGCTGACGCCACGGCACTCTAGCCCAGGCAAAAGAGTGAGACTATGTCTCAAAAATAATAATAATAATAATAATGATGTTCACCATTATTCATAATAGTCAAAAACTGGAAGCAACCCAAATATCCCACAGTTAGGGTAACGGATAAACAAAACATGGTGCATGTTTAAAACACAGGACAGAATCCTACTCAGTCATCAAAAGGAGTGAACGTGTCACCCATGGATAATCGCAAGATAATCATGTGAATGAAAGAGGCCAAATAAAAAGGAATACAGACCATGTGACTCTGTACCTGGAAAATTCTAGAAAATATAAACTAATCTATAGTGAGAGAAAGCAGCCCGATGGTTGCCTGAGGACAGAGGGACTCAAATAGGGCAGGAGGGAAGGATTACCAAGGGACGGGAGGAATGGGGTGAAGTTCATTATCTCACTGGTGGTGATAGTTTCACAGATGTATATAGATTGTAAAAATGTATCGAATTATACCCCTTAAAATGTGTGCAGTTTAGTGAATGGCAATTATATTAAGTAAAGCTTTTGTAGAAAACACACCTACCAACCAGCCCATGGGCCAGGTTTCGAGCCCTCTGCACATATTCACTCATTTTGTCCTAACAACAAATCTGTGAGGTAGACACTGTTATTAGTCTCATCTTAAAGATGAGAAACAGTAGCCCAGAGAGGGTAAGTAACTCCCGCAAGGTCACACAGCTGGTGAGTGGCTAAGCTGGGACTTGAACCCAGGTCCTTTGGCTCTCGAGTTCTGTGCTCTGAACCATCACCTGGTTACATTATTATCGGAGCTGTTATGGGGAAGCGAAGATGAGGATGAGAGGAGGAAACAGGCAGGCGATGGAGAAGGCCGGGGCAGTCAGTCTCCCCTGCCCTGGCCTTGACCCCCCGCCTGTCCCTGCAGGTAGCTGGACTGAAAGGCCCTGTGCTCCGCCTGCGGGAGCCACTGGGTGTGCTGGCTATTGTGTGCCCGGACGAGCGGCCCCTGCTTGCCTTCGTGTCCCTGCTGGCCCCCGCCCTGGCCCATGGCAACACTGTAGTCATGGTGCCCAGCGGGGCCTGTCCCCTGCTGGCTCTGGAGGTCTGCCAGGTACAGTCCCCTGCCTGCCTGCCACCTGTTGCTGTCCCCACAGCCCTGGAGCACCAGATGAAAGATGCCCTGACACCTCCAGGAGCTTGGCTCTCACCCTACCCTCCTCAGTAACCAAGGTGACCGTAGTCCCGGCATATAAGCCTTCATCCTCGGGGACCCGCTGCCCACTCCCTCCAGCCCGAAGCCTTCACCAGTCCATGACCCCAAGCCTATGCCTTCCAGATCCCCACGGCCACTCCCCAGATGCTCCCTCCTCATGCTGTCCCCCTGCCCTCCCAACCCTCTCCTCCCCTAGGACATGGCCACCCTGTTCCCGGCGGGCCTGGTAAATGTGGTGACAGGAGACCGAGACCACCTGACCCGCTGCCTGGCCTTGCACCAGGACGTCCAGGCCCTGTGGTATTTCGGATCTGCCCAGGTACCCCTTGTGTTACCATCTTTAGCACCTTAAACTTCACCAAGGGTCTCCTCCTTTTCTGGAAACATGGCCCTGCCCCTTAAGAGCCCCAGTTGCTAAGGAAGAGGATCTCCTTGGGAACAAGGGCCTGACAGCTGACCAGCCCAAAGACCTAATCTCCGCGGACAACCCGTTGCTAAGGACCACACCCTAGCAACAGCGTCAGAGGCCCATAGCCTACTCTTGTAAACCTCCTCTTGGTAACAGATGGGAACTCCCTGGGCCCCGTTCCATTGAACATGGGCTATTAAGGGACAGGAAATTCCCCAGCCACAGGGTCAACCTCTTTTCCCTCAGCATCTGGAAGGTTTGCTTGCTGAGAGCTGGGCGCCATAGCTACGGAGCCTAAGTGGAGCCTTGGGCCGCGCCTCTGTAACAGTCCTCATTGCACAGGAGGCAGCCGCGCAGCAAACAGGCTGGTGGCAGCGCTAATCTGCCCCTCCCCATCCCAGGGCTCCCAGTTTGTGGAGTGGGCCTCAGCAGGGAACCTCAAGCCTGTGTGGGTGAGCAGAGGCCTCCCACGGGCCTGGGAGGAGGAGGCTGAAGGCGCAGGCGCGGAGCTGGGGCTGCGGGCAGCACGCACCAAGGCCCTGTGGCTGCCCATGGGGGACTGATGCCTGCACGCCACCGGCTCCATCTTGGACCCCAACAGACACCAGACACCTTGAACTTTCCCCTCGTGGTCCCCATGGCTTCCAATAAACTCTCTGCCCAACCCTGACCGTGCCTCTGAGGGGGGAAAGGGACGGCAACTTCTGGTCTATTCTTCTGGTCTTTTTAGTTCAGAGATTTGGCAGCCCAGCGGGTGGCTCCAGTACGACACAGTCCTGTGAAACAGATGAAGGGGACTCTTGGTTTCCCTGCTGTGCATGACCTCAGAATCCGTGCTAATTTTTTCTGTTTTTAGTAGAGAGGGGTCTCGGTCTTGCTCAGGTTGGTCTTGAACTCCTGACCTCAAGCGATCCTCCCTCCTCAGCCTCCCAGGGTGCTAGGATTACAGGCATGAGCCACCGTGCCCGCCAAAATTCCTGAATTTTTAACCATCACCTGCCATGAGCCAGTGTGAGCTGCTCCAGCACACCACAGCTTCACTTCAGAATACTTTTTGATGCAAGAAACCCACTCATGGTGTCTTAAGATAAAAGGGAATTTTCTGGAAGGCCACTGAAATACCTTGCAGAAGACAGGGCAGGACACACATCTAGGTGTCCCAGGACTTGGCCAGGCAAAAACCAGGGTGGGTCCTTTTTCCATCGGCCACACGATCTCTTGGTTCTTGTATCTCTGCCTCTTTGCTTCATTCAAATTTTCTAGCCATACATAAGACCTTAGGAGAGCTTCTTAAACCTCTCTGAACCTCAATTTCCCCATCTGTAAAATGGGGCTCAAAGTTCCAACCTCATTGGGTTGATTCAGTGATGGGCACCCAGAATGTGCTCAATGATTATTGGAGATTAATTAGAGGTTGGCTTTGGCGGGGCGCGGTGGCTCACGCCTGTAATCCTAGCACTCTGGAAGGCCGAGGCGGGAGAATCGCTCGAGGTCAGGAGTTCGAAACCAGCCTGAGCAAGAGCGAGACCCTGTCTCTGCTAAAAATAGAAAGAAATTAATTGGCCAACTAGAAATATATAGAAAAAATTAGCCGGGCATGGTGGCGCATGCCTGTAGTCCCAGCTACTCGGAAGGCTGAGGCAGGAGGATCGCTTGAGCCCAGGAGTCTGAGATTCCTGTGAGCTAGGCTGATGCCACGGCACTCTAGCCCGGGCAATAGAGTGAGACTCTGTCTCAAAAAAAAAAAAAGTTTAAAACAAAAAGAGGTTTGTTTTGTCCGGAGCTGGCTGCTGGTCAAAATCTCCTCCCCAGGCCAGGTGCAGTGGCTCACGCCTGTAATCCTCCACTCTGAGAGGCGGAGGCAGGAGAATCGCTCAAGGTCAGGAGTTCGAAACCAGCCTGAGCAAGAGGGAGACCTTGTCTCTACTAAAAAAAAATAGAAAGAAATTAATTGGCCAACTAAAAATATATAGAAAAAATTAGCCGGGCATGGTGGTGCATGCCTGTAGTCCCAGCTACTCGGGAGGCTGAGGCAGAAGGATCGCTTGAGCCCAGGAGTTTGAGGTTGCTTTGCTGTGAGCTAGGTTGATG
>CAUYMX010112018.1:0-79548 GCA_963573855.1 Lepilemur septentrionalis
GAGAATCAATGGTGTAAGTTCTAGTATAATCTGAACCCAAAGGCAGTGGAAGGCTGCTGTCCCAGTTTGAAGGTAGGCAGAAAGAAAATTCTTTTTTACTCTTTTTTACTTTTATTCTATTCAGGCCTTCAAAAGACAGAAGGAGGCCAACTCACATCATGGAGGGTAATCTGCTTTACGCAGTCTACCAATTAAAATATTAACCTCATGCAGAAACACCCACCTAGACACACCCATAAATAATGTTTAACCAAATATATGGGCACCCCAGGCCCAGTCAACACATAAAACGAACCATCACATTCTCCGCACATCAAACCAGGATCCATTTTATCTCATTACTAGTAGTGTTAACTTGGATGGATCACTTGGATAAGACAGAGTCTTCCAAGTTTATCTACTGTAACATTAATATTTTCCTCTTGGTATTTGGTTAGTTTCTTGTGTTGAGATAGTTGGGACTATGTAAATATCCTGTTTATCATCACACTTTCACCTGCTAATTTTAGCATCTATTAATGATTCGTGATCAAGGTAATTATTACTGCAATGTGACCAAAGGATGATTTTGTATTTTCATCATTCCTCCTATAATTGCTAATTGAACTTCTCTGATTTATTTAATTAATTATATCAGTATAGACTCATAAATACATATGTTTTATTTGGGAGGTTATAATCCATTACTCTCATTATTTATTTTGCTGCTCAACTTGTTCTAGATTTGTATATTGGGAGCTATTTTTTGAAATCATATTTAAATAGCTTTGCTCTATGAATTCTCATTTTTAGGTATGTAAGATTAGTGTAAATAAACAAGTTTTCTTTATGATTATGGCATTACAGGTTTCTAAACACAGAGATCTCTTAAGAACTTTTTAATCTTAAAAATGTTTAATTAGGCCGGGCTCGGTGGCTCACGCCTGTAATCCTAGCACTCTGGGAGGGCGAGGCAGGAGGATCACTCAAGGTTAGGAGTTTGAAACCAGCCTGAGCAAGAGTGAGACTCCATCTCTGCTAAAAAATAGAAAGAAATTAATTGGCCAACTAAATATATATAGAAAAAATTAGCGGGGCATGGTGGCTCATGCCTGTAGTCCCAGCTACTCGGGAGGCTGAGGCAGGAGGATCGCCTGAACCCAGGAGTTTGAGGTTGCTGTGAGCTAGGCTGATGCCATGGCACTCTAGCCTGGGCAACAGAGTGAGACTCTGTCTCAAAAAAAAAATGTTTAATTAAAGATAAAGATACTGCAGTAGATAATGGGAACTTAATTGCCATCCCAGATAAAAAACAAAACAAAACAACAACAACAATGACTCCTCCCCACCACCACCAAACTATTTTACTCTTCCAGATCAATAACTATGTGTGAGCATTGTGTTGAAATGTTATAAAGACATTCTCACCAGAGATGCTATTTCAAGTAAAATGTGAAGAAACATGAAAACGTTGACATTTTAAGGTGACTTCTATGGATTTGATTTTATGAATAATAAACATATAGCATTTAGTGCTCTTCTAATTTTTATAACTCATTCATTTTTATCACAAAGTCTTTATATCTGAAAGAAGCCTAATGTATCATTTATATTCATTGGTTTCTTTTACTGCAAGTCATAGAAAGAAATTCTAGCTATCTCAACCCAAAATGAATTTACTGAAAATATATGGGGTACCTAATAGAATGGAGAGAAGCAACTCAAGAGTCTGGCTCAGAAAAGGCAGGTGTCAAAAGGGGCTGCAGGAATATATAAAGAGGGAACTAACAAATAGACCCTTTGAAAAGCCTCTGCCTCCCTAAAGATAGTCTTTGTGTGATTCTATTCAAGATCCAAATATCAAAACACAGAGCAAGTAGTCTAACTTGACTGATAGTTCCCAAAAAATTGAGTCCACTTGGGGAGGATGGTGTCTTGGTTTGGGTTCCCCCAGAGCAGACTTTGAATCAAGGATCAATAACAAGTGGTTTGATCTCCACAAATATGAATAGGGGAGTGGGCAAGAGAGACAGGGAGGGCAGAGAAATGAACAAAGGATGCGTTATCAAAGCAGTTCCCACTTTGGGCAACTGAAGCTTAATCTCACAGGGGAAACAGTTTAGAACACGTATCAGAGTTATCTCAACTGAGAGGTAAGGAATCCAGGATGTTTTCAACCATATCCGTTTATATGATTTGTTGAGGGCTTCTGGAGCATTAACTCTTGGGCACTTTTGGCTTGTCCTGTGTGTGAGATGAACATGCTGTCACAACCAGACAAAAGGTCTCAAGCCGAGAGTCACAGGAGTTTGCAGAGAGCAGCCTTCTATGAGCAGAAGTGAGAACTGAGACATGGTCAGAGCATGGATGTGTCTGCTACAATGGTTTTCTTAAGCAGAATTGGGGTGTTATTACTAGAAGGAGGTTGGAATCTGGGCAGGCAAAAGTGGTAGATATTTATTTCACTATGGAAGCAACCCTC
The DNA here is from genome assembly GCA_963573855.1 of Lepilemur septentrionalis. NCBI lineage: Eukaryota > Metazoa > Chordata > Mammalia > Primates > Lepilemuridae > Lepilemur > Lepilemur septentrionalis. The sequence continues at coordinate 2,462 of CAUYMX010112018.1, forward strand.
TCATTTTACAGGCGCACTTATTTGCATGTCAAATTGCTATATGTTATATCAATTAGGATGTTTTCAGCTACAAGTAGGAGCCTAACAAATTGAAAGTGGTTTAAAGAATACAGGTTGTTTCAGGCATGCTCAGGCATTATGCTGTGGTAACAAACAACCCCACCAGTGGCTCAACACGACAGAAGGCTAAGGGTTCAGTCAGCTGTCCATAACAGCTATTTTTTAGGCATCAGCTCATCATTCCAGCCTGTTTGGATCTTATGGCTTCTCCACAAACATGCATGCTGTCATAGTCACCACTGTAGGGAAAGGGCAGGTAGGAAGTCAAATGCTGGATGTGGCACACAACACTTCTGGTCATATTTCATTGGTCAAAGCAAGTCATGTAGCCATGCTTTGGTGATGGAGAAGTGCTATGTTCCTGTGTGTCCAGAAGTATAGAAAAATCACAAGCACTAACTACCCGCAAGGTTGGAGGTAGGAAGTCCCAGGAATGTTACAGGGACTCAGCAATTATCAAAGACTCAGGTGTTTTTTCAATCTGGCATCCCTGATTTGCCAGGGATATCTTTTTGTCACAAAATGACTACAGTAGCTCCGTACATGACTTCCTCTCACGTGAATATCCAAAAGCAGGAAAAGAGGGTTGGCATTTCTTTGTCTTTTTTTTTTTTTGAGACATTGTCTTACTCTGTTGCCTGGGCTAGAGTGCCGTGGTGTCAGCCTCACTCACAGCAATCTCGAACTCCCGGGCTCAAGCAATCCTTCTGCCTCAGCCTCTCGAGTAGCTGGGACTGTAGGCATGCGCCACCATGCCCGGCTAATTATATATATACATATTTTTTTTTTTTAGTTGTCCAGCTAATTTCTTTCTATTTTTTTTAGTAGAGATGAGGTCTCACTGTTGCTCAGGCTGGTCTTGAACTCCTGAGCTCAAACAATCCGCCTGCCTTAGCCTCCCAGAGTGCTAGGATTACAGGTGTGAGCCACTGCACTCGGCCCTCTTTGCCTCTTTTTATAATCTAGTCAGGTCTCTTTCTCTCCCTGTGACTCTTTATCAGGCAAGAGAATTCTTCTTGGAAGCTTCACAACAGACTTCCCATTAGACCTTAGTAGTCTGAACTTGGTGGCATGGTTACTCCTAGATGCAAGGGAGCCTTTGACATCTGACTTTTTACAAAAATTTGAGACCAGGAGTGGGGTGTAGGAGGGCAGGGTCTCACTATGTTGCTTAGACTGGTCTCAAACTCCTGGGCTCCAGCAATACTCCCGCCTTAGCCTCTCGAGTAGCTGGGGATTGCAGGCATGTGCCACTGTGCCTCACTGACATCTGACATTTTTAGCTTCACCCATGAGAGGCAGCCTCTGTCAGCTTAGAAAAAGGGGTAGGGAACGGCCGTTGGGTTCAGAGTCAAAAGGATGCCATATGTCTGCCACATATGGCAATAACATTCTCAATGTCCAAGTATAGAATTATAAAATATTTGCCCCAGATTACCATGTTGTTGAAAAACAACTCACTGAATCCCCACCATGTGGGACTCCAAATCACAGTCGCTGATTGCAGAGTTGTATTCAATCACAACATCCTAATTCCTGAGAAAATTGAATATTTCTGAGATCCAGTATCAAGCAACCTCCTGGGAATGTCTATTTGGCTGATCAGATGAGAAATGATGACTCTTTCTTGATAATTCAGAGCAAGTTAAAAGAAGTTTCTGTTGTGCAGAGTTTTTCAGAACTTGTAATCAAAATAGACTACAAATAAGTAGGAGACTAGGATTTGCTTATGAAAATTTTCCCTCCTGAAAAACAAACTACAACTTGGCTTATTTTTCAAAAAAATCAATTTTTCAGACTTTAGGCAAGTAAATGAACACTAAATAAACTATTACAGTGTGTATTAGAATCATACGTATCATCTGGGACTTCAATAATAGTTAAAAAATAGAAGAGATGGTAACAGAGACTCCTGTTTTAAATATCAATGGTCTATCAGCTCCTGATTAAATTGTTTATGATGATAGAAAAACAGAAAAAAAAAACTTGCAATGTCATCAAAAGCTAAAACCTAACAATAATCATAATAAACTGGAAAGAAATTCACTAAGTCTAAAACAAATAGAGCTGGGCTGAGGAAAACAAATCCTATTCAGTTTTTTTTACTCTGGAAACAAAAACAGCATGAAAACAGTACTTTATAACCCCTCTGTCTGCTTCTGGGGAGCCAGGGTCTGTATCAACCAAAAACTAGACACTAGCTTCTCTAAGAAGGCTGGGAGAATTCTTCTCCAGTCCCTACTTCTCCTAGATTACTTCAGAGATCTCACTCCCCACCCTCACACCTCCACCCACCACCGAGAACTAAAGCACAGGAGGTGCGAAAGCTGCAACTCCCAGAATGCAGTGCACCACCCAGAACTTCACGAGTGGAAGCAGGTCAGATAGAAAGAACCCTGGTGGCAGTGTATTCCGGGAATTGTTAAAGTCCCTACATTCCAAAGACGTGTAGGAGAACCTGCTCTATCTTGTTCTTTCTATTAATATGTTTCGTATCCTTTATTGCCTGCCTAGACCACGAGGTAGGTGATGGGATTTTTCCCACCATTTACTTTTATCCTTTCTGTTCTTCAGAGTAAATAAATAGGCATGTGGGGTGGATAGAGACAAATAAACACCTTTTCAAATGTGCCTACCTTTACTTTTGTTTTCTGGTCGTAATAGTTGATGTTAACAATGATAGAAAAATGTAAGCTCATATGTATTTTTTAATTCTGCAAGCATAGAAACTAGTTATATAAAACTTCCAAAATTTATGAGGAAAAATGAAACAAAGAACATATAACAAATTACAAAGCAAAATAAAAAGCATGAAAGAAAAATATCAAGGATAAATAAGATCACAGAGATAAGTCTGAAGCAGTTTAGTACATGTAATAATTGCAAATGACTCAGACTGGATTAAAGTCTAAGAATGATGTGCAAGTGAGCTACCTAAATCAAAAGGACTGCAAATTAGGGAATGAAAAAAATATTCCAGCAAATGGGGCTCATTCATTCTCTTCATCTGTTGTAACTGATTACAAGTGATTGATCTAGCAGAAAACTCTAAGGACTCTCTAAGGTAAGGGATGCCAGACCTATCAGGGGTTCTTAGCCTGGGACTTGTGAACTTCAGTGGAAAAACAATCACATTCTTATTTTAACTAATCTCTAATGGAAATTTAGTATTTCTTTCAATCATCTTAGGCAATAAACCATAGTAACTAGAAGTAACTATGAATTCCTCAGAATTCAGATGCATACCACCATCCCTCTCTCCTAAGATGAGAATCTTCAGGAGTGTAGTAGAGAGAAACAAAACAAAAGAAAAAGAAAAAAAAGAAGCAAACAAAAAAAACCCTTTCTTCATAGCAATGATAGCCAGATAGAAAGTAAAAACAAAGCAAAACAAAAGTGATTCAATTTCACATAGCCACTAAAAATATTAAACGCTTATTCAGTCAGTCCTGTATAAGAAAGCTAAAACATTTTTTTTTTTTGAGGAACATAGAAGACTTAATTAGAAAGAGCTGATGAGGGAAGATCTCAGTTTTATGGAACTATCAATCTCCTTTTCCATATAAATCCAAAATATAATGTACTCCTAATCACATAACAATGGGATTAAATTTTTAAAAACCAGAAACAATAAAAATTGCAACATGGCCTTAAGGAAATATCTATGCATGGGAGTTTTTGTTTTATTTTGTTTCTTAAATAAAGGAAAGTGATGAGGAGGGTCAAATTTATGTTGCAAGTATGAATTATTTAATAAATCATTGACAAATTGGCTAACTTGCTATGGTGGTGGGGGAGGGAGGAAGGATGGGTAGTTTTTTTACCTACATTTTAAATCTAAATAAATTCTAGAGGGATTAAAGGTATAAATATTTTAAAAACCCCACAAAATCACAGAAGAAAATATAGGTGAATATTTATATAGATTCAAGCCAGAGAAGTCTCTGCTCAGACAGATACCAAAGGTAGAAACAGTAAGGTAAAATAAATAGATTTGATGCCATGAAAATTTTAATCTTTAGGATATTAAAAATACTTTAAAAATGTAAGGACAAATGTCACTGAGAAAAAAGAAAAAAATTAGCAATATATATATAAAAGACAAAGGATTAATACCCTTAATATGTACATGTCAATGAGAAGAAAATAAATACCCCAATCATTAAATTCACAACACATTTTTCAACTTATAATCAAAGGTATTCCAAATAAAATAATGAGATACTTTTTTCAATTTTCATGTTGACAAAGTAGGTCTTTATTTTGAAGATCATAGCCATTATGGGGGAAAAAGTTTTTCATTTATTGCTGGTGCATATGTAAATTAATGTTTGTGAAGATCAATTTAAAAATGTGTCCAGAATAATTAGTGGTAAGAAAAAATATTCACATTACTCAGCCAAATAAAGAAATAGCCATTTATGAACACTATTTACATTGTAAGACTATTTCATAGATAAATTTTATATGAAAATTATACATAACTAAACATAAAATATTTTGCAATTAATACAAATTACTCTTTAATGAGAAAAGAAAATCATTTAATAAGAATTAACCCTTCCAGGCCGGGCGCGGTGGCTCACGCCTGTAATCCTAGCACTCTGGGAGGCTGAGGCGGGCGGATTGCTCAAGGTCAGGAGTTCAAAACCAGCCTGAGCAAGAGCGAGCCCCCGTCTCTACTAATAATAGAAAAGAAATTAATTGGCCAACTAAATATATATAGAAAAAATTAGCCGGGCATGGTGGCGCATGCTTGTAGTCCCAGCTACTCGGGAGGCTGAGGCAGAAGAATTGCTTGAGCCCAGGAGTTTGAGGTTGCTGTGAGCTAGGCTAACGCCACGGCACTCTACAGCCCGGGCAACAGAGTGAGACTCTTTCTCAAAAAAAAAAAAAAAATCAGTTACTTAGAGGTATAAAAAGGGAGGGAGGATATCACTTTAAAAAATTTAAAAGTCATATCAAAATGCAAAAAATAACATAAAATAAAGCAGAACATGAACTGAGTCTCGTGACAAGGTTAAGTACATGAAATGATGCTGTACATCTATGATTGTGGTAAGATGAACACAGGGATATTTGGGTTCAGCCTTAAAAGACTGAAGAGATTTTGACAAGTAGAAACAGAGAGCACTTCACATCATTGAAATAACAAGCAAATAGGTACAGAGGGGAGACAAGGCTTTGAGGACATGGAGTTCAGCCACATAGACATGTCATGCAGATTATACTCTCTACAGGGAGCAAGCTGGCTGCACAGCTGGGTGATGAGGGCACTGTAGGCTGAGCCAGCAGGAGAGCACAAACCCCAACTAGGGGGCAGCAGATACAAAACTTCTGCTCGTGTTTGCCATTCCAGAGGAATGGGCTCTGCAGATGCCTCTTTCTCCTGTCTCCTCCTCTGAGAATCTCACCACTAACAATTGCCAGTTGTTAGCACCTATATAGGGTCACTCTGGAAAAATGTGGATATTATTTGGGTCCAAAGTTCTTCTTTCTTAATTTTAAAATAAGTCTAATTGATGTATAATTTATATACCATAATATCACCAATTCTAAACATAAAATATGATGAGTTTTGATATATAGACACAGTCTTGTAATCATCACTACACACAAAAGTTTTCTTGCTGATGTTTGAAAGAAAATATTTTAAAACTTAGTGGGGAGAAAACTGACTTTAATCAAATAATGCTACAAAAATGTAATTTAATTGTGATAAATACAATGAAGGAAAATCATAAGTGTAGAGTGTCTATACTGGGGAGTCCTAACACACTCTGGAAAATATCTGAAAAGTTTTCTTGAGAACATGGATTTGAATTGAAATCTTAAGTTTAATGACTAGGAATGAGGGTCTGAGCTTTTTCAAGTGTGGTGGTTTGGGATAATGTAAAGCACTTGGGGAAAATGGAAAGACAGGCAGAATCGTGGGGGACTTTACAAGTCATGCAATGACAAGTCTGCAAGATTTGGTGCAGAAGAGCAGCATGATCTGGTTGCCTTTTGCAATGGCCCTCAGGCAGCAGCATGGAGAATCACTTGGAAGATGCAGGAGTGGAGGCAGGACACCACCTAAAAGCAATTCCAGGTAATACAGTGCTGGCAATGAATGATGTCTTCATTCATTTGTTCCACCATAGTTACCAAGGGCTCACAATGTCCCAGGCCTGGTTCAGGTTTTGGAGATAGAGTGGTGGAAAAAATGACAGAGACCCTGCTTTTAATTCTAGCTGAGAAGTAGAGAATAAACAACAAATAACAACACCCAATATGTCAGCCATGTCAAGGGCTAAGAAGAAAGATAACAAAGGACAATGGAAGAGAAACAAGAAAGGAAGAAGAAATGACAGAAATAAAAGATCTACACATTTACACCAGCAGAAATTAAAACTTCTGAGGGGAAAGAAGAAAATTACTATGAACCACTGTTGTACAATTAATTAGCAAAATATAGAAATTAGATTTTTGGCATGTGTGCCATTTAAGAACAAAAGGGAAATTTTATTAGAAACCCCTTTCCAGGGGATGAGAGACAGGATGTTTACTTTCTATCATCTGCAGCTCTGGAAACACATCTGCAATTATCACTAACCCTATATCTAGCCTGTAGATTCACAACTAAAACTCTGTAAATATGGAGTGTCTGAATATTAAATAAAATTAATATCTCTTATTCAGATTGTGTTCTAAATTTAAACATGAGATACTATGTTAATCATTGGAGTTAATGAAAAATAAATTATGTCTACCTAAATTAATATTTGAGAAATTGAAATCAGAATAAACACTCACCACAGTGAGTGGCAGATATTCCAATACTTTGTAATGTACTTCGATGGAATACTTACAGAAATAGAAATGACTAATATTTGAAGAAAATTTTGTAGCTAATAGAAGTAGTACCTAATTTGGTAATATTTGACAATTCTAGAGCTTTCACAATTAAGTGTTCTAAGTTACTGAGTGAAGACTTAGGATTAATGATTCTTCTAAAACCATCCTGGCTAGTTCAATTCTGAACTCTTTTTTTCCTTGATATTTACATTTCTTTAATTTTCATTTGGGACTATTTAGATTTACTTAATTAAAACAAATTTGCCTATAGAAAGTCTCTTAATGTATGTTAAGTGTGTTTTTCATTTGGATAGATATGTTAACACATTTCAGTTTTCAATATATATATTTCATAATTGAATTCCTCTTAAGCTATATTATGCATGAAGGCAGCAGGTTATGTTTAAAGAGGATAAAGTAAAAAAAGGAGTTGTTACAGTGGTTAAGGAGTATAATTCAGTACCAAAACCTTATTGTTTTCAAATTTATCTCACAGGGTTGCTTAAATGATTAAATCGCTTAAAGAATTGCCAAATATCTTGTGCTGATGTTCACAGAGCCATGATATCACGGTGTAGTATTTATAGTGAAATCCCCAAGTCTTATCTTGACACAATCAATCATTTCAGCCAACTTCATGACCCAAATGTTCACATGTAATTTGACTCTAATTCAAAAAGACTGATTAAGCAATAGTCCATGATTAACTCGGTTATACCACAATCTGTTTATTTCACATTTATGTGATTCCAATAGAAGTGTTAGAATTTTAAGTGGGAGAAAGTCATTTAAGAAAATCTGGACTCAAGAATGGAAAGAAAAAGGAAAAACAACCACAACTGTGTAGGAAATTTATGATAATAATGGATTGTAGCTGAACAGCTAACATGGAACAATGTCTTAGCCCTTGGCTCTCTTGATTTTCTATAGATAATATTAATTCAGTGAAAATTATGTTGATGCTTATTCAATTTTAAAACAACCTTGAAAATATAATAATAATCATCAAGGATTTCTTTTAAAACTCCTACATGCATAATTAAAAATATAATTTTGCAAAGCCTTTTCACATCTGCTGTCACTGTCATTAGCATTATCTTACATTATCCCAATGGCAGACTTTATTTCTTTATTTTGCAAGTGAGTCAATTAAGGAACACAGATTTTCTAGGATTTACTTGTGACCAACTTTCTTAGACGGTGATACTACAGTTTTTGAAATACAATTTTAAGCTTTTTTTTTTTTAATATACTTTCTGACTTGGTGGGTTTATTTTTCAAGACTGCAAATTAAGGTTTCAAGATCCTTATTCTCCAAATTGTACCTAACATCACTGTCTCTTTCTTTTATATGTCTCCAACATAAAGCCCATATTCCAATCTCTTTTGTAGGTAGGTGTGGCCCCTGTGTGTCTTAGTTTTAGCAAATGATGTATAAGCAGAAGCATTGTGTGGACCATCTCTGAAGGTTGCTTAAATGCTGACTCAGGAAGAGGTGAGCCATTCTATAATTTTCCTTGCTTTCCTTTTTGCTATCTGGAAAGTAGACAGATAGCAAAGTTTCCAGCATCCTTCTTGGGCCATGAGGCTACCTTGCAGGTGAGAGTCACATGCTAAGGATGGAGGGAAAAAAACAATGATGAGTCTTGTTTCATAATAAATTAAAGAAACGATTGTATCAGCTTTGGACTGTGAACTCCTGACTTCTTTTACGTGAGAGAATAACTGTGTGTTTAAGCCAGTATATGGATTTTGTGCTGTATATAGACCACCCTAATCCTAACTGATATTAAACAAATATTAGAGTATTAAAGTATTATAAATAAGGATAGTAGCATTCTAGCAAAAAGTGCTAGTATCACTAAAGTTGGCTTTTACATCGGAGGAAAATGGTTTGCATTTTTATCTATTCACGAAAAATCAAATGCATATCGACATCTGTGTGCTTATCAAATATTCTAAAACAAAAGGAAAAAATCTTACGAGATGTAAAAATGTTTGTCTGAATGCTCAAAGGTTATCATTTATTTTAGTAAGCATTTTTGATGATATGTCACTATAGTGATTACAAATATAACATTTTACCAATAGTCCAAAGGAAAGCTGGTGTAGTCTATTGCAGCACAGAAAAATAAAACAAACCCTCAAAAGAAGCAAATGACTTATTTCATTTATCAACTCTTTAACTGTGTGACCTTGAGCAAGTCACTCAACATCTTTGGACTTTAGCTTTCTTAATGATAAAATAGGTGGATGAGTCTTAAAAGTTTGTAACTTCACTTTTAGCTTTAAAATCATGGGCAAATAGTATAATGAGAAGCCTTATATCATGTAAGTGTTAAATTTGGAAGAAAACAGAGATTACCTAGTAATAAGACACAGTCTCTATACTGATTAACTTTTGTTTAATTTTACAAAGACTCTATTATGGGGAAAATGAAATGACTTTTCTTGTAGGCAGATGTTTATGTTATTTTAAACAATGAGGATTTGGGGAAAATTACAGGGATAATAAATATGTAGGCTAGTGGGAAAAGCCATATATTTAAAAAAAAATACTGGAAGATGGAAAGGGAAGATAAACATTTTCAAACAAAATCCAGCATGTTTGACAATAGATAGGACTGTTGAATCAGGTATTTTGAAAGTCGAGAATGGTGAAGTTTGTAAAAGAAGATAGAAAATCTTGTTTAAGGAAAAAATAAAATAATGAGTAGTTTCAGGAGCTAGTGCATCACCCAAACAAAGATGCTCACTGAATATATTCTTTTTAATGTAGCAAAAAGAATAAGAACATTGGATTTGCAGTAAGATACATCTGCATTCACACACTGACTCTGCCACTTACTTCTAACGTGACCTTGTGACAAATAAGCTTTCTAAACCTCAGTAGTTTGTTGATAATTGTGACCTCTAATGAACATTTTCCCCTCATATCTTTTTGGGACTTAGACAAACTTGGTCTTTGAAAGCATGGCTTCATTGTTATGATTTTTTCCTGACACCGAAAACGAAAAGGTAAAGAAGGAAGCATCTGAATAGACAAAACAGACAATATACATATTTTAGGAGATAAAATATACATTTATTTAGAAAACTATTCTTTATTAAACATCCTTACATGGTCAATTTTCATTTTTCCAGTTCAGCACCTTTCCAATTTATTGAATTTGTCAACATAAATGATAGAAAAGTTGTTTTCTTTATCTCAAATCCAGTTAATGAGAAATACCATGTAAAAAAATAATATAAAAAATCAGCTATAATAGGGATTTTAAAAACCCAAAAATTACATATTAGCTTCTTTGGTTCTTGAAATGTGTTTTCAAAAATCAGCGTGGTACTTCACATTTGTGTTTATTTCTAGTGAATTAATAACTCACTCAGACAATCAGGTAATTACCTGCATTTTAGAAAACTTACAATACTATAAAGTATGTACTGAACAGACGTTAATAGCACTTCATTTCATGGTTCTCAGACACAAATGCTCGTACAATACTGTGCATTTTATAGTATAGGAAGGTCTAACAATTGAAATGCCAAATGTATAAATAAACACGTTTTGAGCAATAACAAGTTTATTCAGAGATGGGTGACACAGATTAGAAGTTTTCTCTGTTTGTTTTTCATTAAAAATTCAAAAATGGACTAATTTCACACTAAAGCATAACGAGGTTTATTTTACAGGTGAACTCTTTAAAATGAGAAGGAAATAGTAAACAAATTTATGGAGGTGCTTTCTCTCAAAACCATGCACTCAGAGAACCAATTGTCTACCTGAGAGGTGTACTTTAGTTTTCAAGTTGAGTTAAAGGTAATGAAATAAAACGTGAAGATTTTTAGACAGAGTCACATTAATGAAGTTGCTGGAGCAGTTTATGAAATGTTGCACTCTAAATAATTTTTTAAATTTTTTGAGGGTTTTTATTTTGTTTTATTTCGTTTTGTTTTTGCTAAAAGCTGGGGCTCCTGTGTATGGCTTTGGGGAAGTTGAAACAGAGTTATCCCACGCTAACAGTGAGAATGTGAAGTTTAAGTGAGAATAACTTAATATTACAACATCCAAGGGCATGGAATTTAGAACCACAATGAAATTATTTCAGTGACTCAAATTATTAGAAAATATTTTCATTTCTTATTTTTACTATAGATTTCTTTTTTTGGTGGTGGTGGGGGATGTTGTGTGATTAGTCCTGACGGTTAAAACACATTTCCAAAAGTACTTCAGTAACATACCTACTTAGCAGAACCTAAGAGGTAGGCAAACTTTGTTTTAATCGTTAGATTGATTACACTGTGTTCAAAGTCTTTTTTTTTTTTTTATTTTAACAGCTTTGGTTTTGTCATTCCCTGGAATGCCTCCACTTTGACTCAAAGCAGGTGCTCTGAGGATGACTTCAGTTCAATGGGGTGAGGGGCATTCTGTGCATGTCTGTATGGGGAATCATGCTCTTTCATCCTTCAGGAAGTCATTTACTCACAGGGGATTCTAAAATGCAGCTGATGGCAAAATTAGAAGTCCTGTTGGTTCTGTCCTCTGTAATGAAAAGCGTCTACTCCAATAGGGTCAGGGTCAGGCATTTTATGGGGAAGGGAAGAGGAGCTCAAACAAGCAAACAAAAGTGACTAGCAAATACAGGGGAGATAAACTCAGTTGTTCTTTTTTGTCATTGTTTTGAGATAGAACAGATTTTAAGAAGTGAATAAAAGTACTAGCTTATATGGGAAGAAAATAGTATTTTTGCCTTTGTTAGGTTTTGTTTTACTTTAGAGCCACTTACCCAGATATAGCAAGTAAATACAACAAATCAGGGGAAAACAGCCAAACAAAGGACAATAAAAGCTCTCCGGAACATTGTAGTTTATTAAATGGCACATTTGGAAAAACATTGCTTCCAAAATACCCAAGAAATTGGCTTTTTCTATGCGGTGACACATATTTGATAATGTTGAAGCATTACATATGATTTGGGTTAGCTATATTTATCCATTCTTAAATCTATTTAGCATTTCCTAAGAAGCAAGAAGTGTTGCTAAATTCTTAGCAAATATGAATCATTTAATCCTTTTAAGACTTTTCTGGAATAGATATTCTTATTGTTTTCCTTATTTGACTTATAGAAAAACTGAGGCTCGGAGAAGTTATCTAAATATATGAATTATTACTGAGTGATATCTCATTATTTGAGTGTTAATATACCACATTTGTCTATAATTGAAACAAGAGGTTTTTATTAAAGAGTTATTTGTTTATGAGATTATTGCAAAATTTAAATTCAGTCATTCTCTTGTGTAGAATGCTTTAGGCATGGACATACGCACATTTGTTAGTAAAAGAAGTTAAGGTCAATGTGATGAAACTGTTTATAGCACTTTGTTGGATGGTTTAATTTTCTTTAACTTGCTTTGTGTTTAATGGAAAGCTGGAATGCATCCTTAAAAATGTCAGGTTGCTGAATCATGGAGAGGCAATCTCCCTAAAACGCCCACAGGCTATTGTAAGAAACGCAGAGGCTGATGATGGTACTAAAATAAATAAATAAATAAATAAGCAGAAGGTGACCAGAGAATGGTTCCAGAAGACAGGATATTGTATGTAGGTTTGCAAAAACTCATTTCTTTCAAGGATAAAACTGAGTGTAGTGAAATATGTCAGCAAGTTGGCAAGGATGTGGAGCAAATGGAATCCCATACACCACTGGTGGGAGCGCCCGATTGGCAACCACTCAGGAAAACCGGCAGGTACTTATACAATTAAGTATGCACCTACTGTTTGACGTAGCAATTCCTCTTCTGGGCATTTACCCAAGAGATATGAAAACACATACACGAAGAGATGTGTATTCGAGTGTTGACAGAGCTTTATTCATAATATCTGAGCACTGCAAACAAATGTCTACCAATAGAGAAGTGGATTTAAAAAAAAGTTTATTCAGACAATGAAATGTTGTACTGCTTTCCAATGAATAGAAACAGACAACTGATATGTGGATATGTACAACCACAGGGATGAGTCTCAAAAACATTTTTCTAAATGAAAGAAGCAAGACACAAAGTCATGTAGTTGCACGTCTATGAAATGCTAAGAAGAACAGTGACAGGAAGCAGATGCGTGGTTCTCTGGGGCAATGAGAAAAGTTCGGGGTGATAGAAGTGTTCTTTATCTTGATTGGGAGAGTTGTGTTAGTATATACTTTGTCAAAACCCTTTGAACTGTATACTTAAAATGGGTACATAATTTTGCACGTAGAGCATACATGCCAAATAGCAGAGTAACCTTCTCACAAGCGAACTTTTCTTTAAAAAGAAAAATACTGTTAATATTACACTTTATATTTTAACCATTTAGTAGTAAAGAATAAGATGTTAGAGAGAACTAAATGATGAAAAGAAACTGAGTAAGCAAAAGCCAAGCCAGGAGCTCAGACTTAAACCTTATCATAATTCAGAATTAATACAGTGCCTGTCATCTAAGGTTTTTTTAAGTTCTGTGCTATATCTGTATGTTTTATGGCATAGTTAAAATATTTACAGGAGTAAGAATTATTTTTATTTTCCAAAATATAAATAATGAATGTAAAAGTACTGTATGTTTCTTTTAATTCCTATGACAGATTAAAGGCCAAGCCACTCTTTCTGGAAGGCCACACCAAAGCTTCATCCCTAATTACTAAGTGACAATGACCACGGTAAAATATAGTACTTTGAATAATTTAAAACTACTCTTGTGATAGGCCCTGAAAACTCAAAATCTTAACAATAAGGGAAATTTCACAGTCTTCATTGGTTAAAAGGACATGTGGGTACTTATACACAACCTCCTTAGAGACAGCAGGCAATGAAACAGACAGAAATGGGCAAATTCGATATTTTAGTAGGCCATTTGTGATCACATTAATGAATTTAACATACAAATGCTCCTTAATATATATCCTGCCAAATAAATCTTTATCGTACCTCTCCAATGAAAAAGTTTTAGTAGAAGCAAATAGGCATTAAAATAGCTCAAAACTCACTAAACACTCCCACTTAATAAAGAAATACAGTTCTACTACAAAAAGTATTTGCTTCCCTCTTTCAATGCTCTCCATTGAGATCAGACTTCTGCAGAGAAAATATGATATAATAAAAATGTTAAGCACGAGGCATATGATCCAACAGTGCTGATGCTGATGAGGGGAATTTGCTAGATGTGCCGCAGTGCTGGGTTGGCAGTAGAAATGTCAAGCCATTAAAACACTTGCATGTTCAACACAGCCAGTGAGACTCTTAAACAGCTGCTATATGTGTACCCATCGCAATATTCTTCCCCTAATGGAGCACCACTGAGTCAATCAATCAATCCTGGCTTTTCATCTGATGTTTGCAGTCACTTTACTAGAAATAGAAAAGGAGTCGTTACTGCCTGCAGGAAGTTTAAAATTGAATGGAGGAATTGGATAAAAATAAATAGAATCATATTAAAAGAAACACGTACAGAGTAATTCTCTCACAAGTGAACTTTCTTTTATGCTTGCTCTAATAATCCACTTGACAGATTGCTTGCAGTCTTGTCGTCCAAACACACATATGACAATCATGACTGATTTCTTTTGATTTGGGCTGGCATTGGTTTAATGAGTAAGAGCTATTTTAAAGTTAAACAATTAGAAAAAGTAAGTTATACTGTTTAAAGAAAGAAATATAATTTCAAAGTGAAATACAATTAATGTAAAGATTATGGGGGAATTATTCCCTATTATCATGGGGGCTAAGCCAGCTGTATGCCAAGTATGAAGAGTACTAAATATGGTGATATGTGGCCCAACATTACACTAGGCAAGTGCATAAAAACTCAGATTTCCAATCTCTCTTCTCCCATCCTTCCATTATCACCTTCTGGACCTGTTTTCCATTTATAATTATTAAGTAAGGGTCCCGTGAGGTTGTGGCTTTCTCCATTTAGGGTGATCATACAAATTATGATCCAAACTCTGACACTTTTGAGAGAGAAAGGGGACACTAACCAAATGGGGCACTAAAACAAAACTTAATAAACCTTCAGTATCCTGGAGAAATCAGGCTGTGAGGTCATGCCATCTACACACCTTGTTTTAGGCATCACAAACATTCCCATTGCTTCAACTATTAGGTCTTTGAAGATAATTCCTAAATGTATACCTTGCATCAAACTCAACTCTTGTTGACTCTACTAACCTTTTCAGAAATTTACAAAGGTCACACATTGCCATATTGTGTCATCCAAGACTCCCCTATATAACCCACATTTTATTTCCTAAAGCAAATCCATTCTACTCCACTCCCTAAAGGTATAACATAAAATCCATTTAACCAAACTGGATTTATTCATTATTGCATAATTTAACTTTTTAATGCCTATAATTACATTGTCTCCTCCACCTGGAAGTCTCTTTTACTCCTTATTTATATTTCTATCCACATGAAACTAATGTTAATTCTTCAAGCACCTTCTTGAATTTTGTTAATACCTACTTAAGTCTTTCTTGATATGACTTCTCCAACATAAACAAGCAAGAATGTCTTCTCTACCTCTCTCAAACCTTGATTACAATTTTTACGTTACTACTCCACCTGTATTTTATTTTACTAATGTTTTGTACTAATGTATGAAATTTGTTAACCTGAACATCATAACTAAACTCTTTGAGAACTATGAATTTTGTATTATGTATTACTGTTTACATAACAGCTTGTTTTGGTTTTGGTAGTGGTAGATATTCAGTAAAAATATCAATCTACTTAAAAAAACAGCCATATAACATGAAATTATGGGTGTATTATTATGAGTGTATCATTTTACCAGAATTGATAATAATTATTTGCAACATTACTTCTTGTGTTTTTGTTTGTTTGTTTCTCTTCTTTCATAAGGACCTGAATACTGTGTTATGGGGATGACTTTGGTTGTTCGAAATGTATATCAAAAATGGTTCATAGCCAGACCTAGAAATAAATCCTCCTCCTTCTGTCTTTCAACAGTAGACATTCAATGATTCTAAGACTTTGAGCAAAAATATATTGACACATGTAGACAATAATTTTTGCACGATAGAAGCTTAAGTTATGTATTTCTTTAGAGCTAGACAAGTGTTTCATATGACTCAATAAATGACTTATTAATATATTATAAAATTAAATTATGCTAACTTATAATTAAATTATAAAGGCTGTCAATTTGTAAGAATAACATTGAAAATATAGAATAAAATTTTATTTTCTACACAAAATATATCTATAAAAATCCTCATTTAAAATTTTTTATCTAAGAGCAAAATTCTTTAAATTTGTAAGGGTTTTGAATTCATTTTTGTGAAGTTATCCCGTATTTAAGTTTATCTTTTACAGGTAAAAATTCTTTATTGGAGCCATAGTAAACCTTAAACTTTTTCAGCTTCTATAGCACCTGTTATGGTACTGCATATTAAGTTGTACTCAATAAATACCTATTGCATAACTCAAATCTTACTTTTCCTCCAAAATTCTTACCTGGAACATAAAATGCTATGTCTGACACTAAAATTAGAAGTTTGTGCAGATATAATATTGAATATCTGCCTGTAGTGGCCCGTTAAGCAGATTATTTTTTCATCTTTGCAAAACTATGCAATGATCCCCAAGAACTACTATATTCTTTCCAGAGAGTAAAACTTTATTTTACCAAATAACTTTTAAAAAACCTTCTCATGGAGTTCCTATAGATAAATGAAGAAATATGGACTGTGCATGGCATGATAACAGGGCTACAAACTTTGGTTTGAATACATGTTTTCTGGCATTCACCAATCCCACAGGCAAGAATCCGGATACAATTTCACCTTCCCAGTAACTGGCTCTGTGGCATCTGCTATGGGCTGGCTGTGTCCCCCCCCCAAATTCTTATGTTGAAGTCCTAACCCCCAGTACTTCAGTATACAACCTCATTTGGAGATAAAGTCTTTAAAGAGGTAATAAAGTTAAAATGACGTCTTTAGAATAGGTCCTAATCCAAAACTGGTATCTTTATAAGAAGAAATTTAGACAGCAGACACGTGTTCACACGGAGGAAAGGCCGTGTGATGACACAGGGAGGAGGGGGCCACGTACCAGCCAAGGTGAGCAGCCTCAGAAGGAAAGAACCCTGCCAACACCTTGACCTTGGCCCTTCCACAACTGTGATAACACAGTTTTCTTTTGTCTAAGCCACCCAGTCTGTGGTACTCATTATGGCACCTCTGGCCAATTAATAGAGCATCTAAAGCTCCACTGCCATTGCCTGGCTGGACTGACGGGGCTGTCCTGCAGACCTAGCCCACCTGGGTGCTCCATGGGGTCCCTCAGACCCAGTCTGGAAACAGCATTTCCTCACTGCCATAGATGGCACCTGGATAGTACAGTGCAAAGACTACCCTCCTGCCTCAGTCCCAGACCAAGACATCTTCTTTTATGAATGGCCTTATTTTTCTTATCACTAGCAATATGGAAGAGCAGCTTTCAACTATAATATGTTCTAGGGGAGAGAGTTTAAAATGGGGAGGACGTGACTTTATTTGATTCTGCTTTTGTCATATGAAGTGGAAGGAGCTCTTTTAATGACTGCTTTGGGGGGCTAATTAGAATGATTAGGAAGTGCTGCTGTCCCTGTGTTTCCATGTAATCCCCCAGCATGATTCAGTAGCAGGATGCCAAGGGACCTAGCCAAAAGGATCACCTTATTCTCTGCCTCAGTGTCTGAAAAGGTCAAGGTGCTGTGGCATCATTGTACTGAGAGAGAGTCATGCCACAGTGCCATGAAGGCACTGTGACTCGGTTGACTTTGTGAAGTATAAATGATCCACTAATGCAGAAAGTCCATTTGTGGGGTTTTCCACGATCACCTACATGTAATATGGTTCGTGAGGGCAACCATGCCTGTCTCCTTCTTGGAAATCCCTCTGTGACAACCATTAGAATATTTTGCACAAAGAGCACATTTCAAAACCTAGCAATATATTCACCTTAGAGTTTATAAAGACTGAATATTGACTCTACTGTCAAAATCCTCTGTATTTTGTTCAACTTTTTTATTATTTTAATTCCTCTAGATACGGATGCATAATTACATAAGTTTTCCATTTTCAATATGTTCTATAGCCTCCATTGCCATTCACTGAGCATATATTTATTGAAGGCTCCAGGCTCATAATACAGCTACCTTTTAGTTACTTTGGTATATTTTTTAGGTACTATGCATAGCCCATTCTGCTATTAATCAAAACTGAATGCTGACTTTAGGGATCTTACAGTATAGTACAGGTGATAATTCATATATAAATAACAATAACAAGAACTAAGATGTCCAGAGGTTTGCTTTGGACAGGGGGAAAATATATTATTGCCTTTCTATATTCAAAAACTGGTAGGAAAGAGAGCCCTGTCTGTTCATTTCTGTTGCCCATTTATAGATAGGGTTGTTTGATTTTTTTCTTGTTAATTCTTTTGAGTTCTAGGTAGATTCTTGTTATCAGATCTTTATCAGAAGTGTAGAGAGCAAATATTTTCTCCCATTCTGTAGGTTGTCTATTTGCTCTAGTGATAGTTTCTTTGGCTGTGTAGAAGCTTTTTAATCTTCTCATTGAGAAACTTATTTTTCTCTGGCTTTTTTGCTAATTATTATAATGTAACCAACTTCAATCTATGCACAATTTCTTCTCCTTCATAGACACATGGATAACAAATTATTTTATCCCTAATCACCAAATTCAGATATAAAAGTTCTAAAATTCAATATAATTTAACTATCATAGTCAGCAAATTGTGTGCGTATTTTGTTGCCTATGTTATTTGGTTCTCCTGTCTGGCTTTTTTAGCTAGTCTATACATTTACATAAGTCAGAGTTGCCTAGAAGAGGCTGAAGCCACATTTAGCACAATGTAATGTATATGACCGGATGTAATAAATAAGAGAATATAAAAACAAGCACATCAGTGAGTATTCGGGTACTTAAGAGAAAGGGGGCTCTGTAAAAATCAAGGTATTATCAAATGCTACTCACTCATCATCTACATATATTCTTGTATTTTCCCATATGATAAAGATCCTTAAGGGAAAATCAGTCTCAGTGAAGTGTGTATATAGTTCATAAGTAATTTTATAATTTTGTAAAGTATTTTAGTTCCTCTTATAGCCAGTCATCACATCATGTCTATATTACCTCGTGAGTTATGTGCTATAATACCCTAAGGTAGACCCTATCACACCGACATTTTACTTGTGCTTACAGAAGCACAAAAGGGCTAAGTAACAGGTCACCCTCTAGCAAGTAGTGGACTCAAACCTGCACACAGGTAGTCTGACTGCCACGTTCACACTGTCATCTGCCATCTTTGGTAGCCACACAATTATGCATTATTGCAAATTTCTTTTCAGAAACACCACTGTGTATCTGTTTACTTGAGCACACATTTATTGAGAGCCTGTCACTGTCCTCCGGACTAGTGATACAAAGATGGTTCCTTGTCTCATGGTCCTTGTCACAGTCGTGCAATCTCTTCTACCCTCTCTTCTAACCAGCAACTCTGGTCAGAATAATCAACTCTATTCCTGCTACATGGCTGACTCAGAAGTTTCTATGGCTGCCCTACCCAGGGCATGTGACTGACCTAATGACAATGGTTCAAGAATGTGCCCGCTTTTGTGCATATTAATGGCAGCGTTGATTGCAGCCTTAATTAATGAATTACAGCTCTTAAAGTGGATAGGTTTTGCCCCTACTAACTTTGTCCCTAGGAAGGTGGAGTGACTCACCTGATTGAAAAATTTGAGAAAACTATGCACCATGTTCTGTCCAGACATTCCATCCATCTTCCACTAAATGAATTGCTGCTGGGGGCTGGGCTGGTTTGCTTCTTCAGAAACTACAGCCCTGGGCAAGTGGAGCGCTGCTGGGAGGTGGAGTCCATGTAGTTCTAGGATTCAGGGTTCACTGACCGACTGGGCCAACAGGCCTCTACCACATCCTCCCACGTGGTCTCTCTCAGTCTGTGGGGTAGAAAAGGAGGTATTTTTATTTGGGGTCCCCAAATAGAAACACAGCCATTTATTAGATAAAATTCTATTCTCCAACAGGAAGCAAGCAACTGGTGAGTATCTGGGCCCCTATTATCCAGGAAAACATTTAATAGTTGCTAATAGTTGTCACCCTTAAATATATAATACAGTAAATATATTTAAGTATATACTAAAGTATCCAAAATCTTATCTGATTCTTTATTTCTAAAACTTCCAGTGTCTTAAAATGTACACCTCTTTGCCCAGAATCACCTGCAATACTTTGACCACATGATATTTGAGATCACTTAGAAATACAGATCCTAAATTATGGGGGGCATTAGTCATAGGAAATATATTTCCTAGATTAAGGTAATAATTTCATTTTTTGTCAAAATTCCATCTTTGGCATTTTAACTATCATAGTCTAGCTTTCCCCGAGAGAGAGACTTTTCTCTACAGCCAGTCGACTTCTAGCCTTAGTGCATTCATTTAAATTTTAGTATCAATATTATAACTATGTTATAAAGTTTATAACTCATAGCTTTTTTTAGTATAGTCATATAGAACCAAGAACAGTATGGTAATTGCACAAAGGGCCATTAAGTACGCTGGCTACAGTGAAAGTGCTTATGAAGGAAGCTTGATTAAGCTCTGCAGGGCAAGTGAAGGGCTCTGTGTGGCAAGGCCACCTTCTCAGCATGTTATCTTGCTTGCCTTAGGCTTATGTGACTCAAGTGATCTGACTGCTTTCAGCAGGAAGGTATGGAATTTATAGTTCTGTAAATAGCAGCCATGTGGCTCCACTGCAAATATGCTGAGTTCTGGCCTCTTTTCCATGCTGAACAGGCAAATGAGCAAAGTCCAGTTCGCCACTGATTTATATGGGAGTTATTACCTACAACATCTGCACTCTCAACACCAGTGGATTTAATTTGACCAAATTTCCTGGTAATCACATATATTGACCTTGAAAGGACTTACTTTTTCTTTCTTCCTTTCCTGAAAATGAGAACAATCACCACTCCCCCTTTTGAATTTAATGCATTTACCTGAGCCAGGCTTTGAGGGTCGCTTGCTAAAGAGTTAGAAAGGTTGAAGTACCTTTACTTGGCATCATTCTCTGGGAAAACAGAATTCTAGCATTTTTGTCTCCAGAGTTTGTACACTAGACAATGAAATGCAAAAGCCGAACGAAGATAAATGCTCCATTTGTGATGAGGTTATGTGAAAATGGAAAGTTTTTAATCACTGAGAAAACCTACCATGTCATCTTCTTCTTTTCCCTGCAAACTCAGGGTTGCTCCCTCTGGTATAATCTTTATTTTTTTTTTTCCCTGTCCAGACCAGACTTAAATGATACCAGATGTTGGCTGTCCAGCAATATTTTGCTCATTTCTTAGCTGGAAAATCAGTTTTCTCTTTTTCCCCACTTCACAAAAACTCCCCATTTATTTCTAAAACAAAAAAAATGAAACAAAATTAAAAAATTGTCATTAACTTTAGTAAATCATGAATTCTCACAGCAAATCTCATAGTTCTGGAAGTTGGAAGGTTAATTTAGGCTCTGCATGAATTTTTAAAGAAATGTTTAATAAGTGGTCACTCGGACTAGTACACCATATCACACTCAATTTCCTCCCAACCTAGTAATCTAAAAGCTTCAAAAATGTCCAGAATTAATAATATTTTATTTTAAAAATCATTATATGTATATACATCTTTAGTTATTTTATATACATTTTATTTTGTGTAAATCAAACTGGCAAAATATGTTGCCCTGAGTATTTCTACATAAAGTAGTTGTCACGGTACAAGGAACCCCACATCCAAAATTCCTCGTTCATCAACCCATCAGAAGATGCTTTCCTGAGAACAGGAGCCCTGAAACAAAGTGGGCAGTCTTCACAAACAATACATTGGGTGTAAAATTTAAGAAAGTGTGGGTCATCAATATGATTTTGAATCTAATGAAGTATATTTATTTAGTAAATACTCGTGTTCTACATTGAGGATACAGTATACATCCATACGTGAGCCAAGAAAATGGCAGAGAATTTATCCGGAAACAGTCTAAGGCAGAGTTTGAGAGCATGGGTTTTAGAGGACATCAGAACTGCCCAAGAGAGCTGAGGAAGCGTGTGAGGAGACGTAGGTCTGTGGAGCTTATGAGAAGCATGACGTGAACAAGGCTACAGATGACACAGGACAATGGCTGCATTCGTTTGTGAGGGCTGCCATAACAAAGTGCCACAGACTGGATGGCTTAAATAACAGATATTTATTCTCTCGCAATTCTGGAAGGTGGAAGTCCAAGATCAAGCTGCCAGGTTTGGTTTTCTCTGAGGTCTCTCTCCTTGGCTTGCAGGTGGCACTGAGTTACTGGGTCCTCACATGGTGTTCTCTCTGTGTGTGCACATCCCCAGTGTCTCTCTGTGTGTACTAGTAATAACGTCCTCTTCTTATGAAGACACTGGCTAGATTGGAAGAGGGCCCACCCTAAGGGACTCACATTTAATTTAATCATCTCTTTAAAAGCCCTATCTCCAAATACAGTCACATTCCAAGCTACTGGGTTAGGACTTCAACATATAAATTTTAGGAGGATACAATTCAGCTCATAACAAGGCCATGGATCTGGAAAATCAGGCACCCCAACGGACGCCAGCCAGCGTGGATGGTGATGACTGTTGAAAGACTGGTGCCTCCTCTCACCAGCCCATGTCTTGTAAGTCCCAGAAACTAGAAGCATCCCTGTGAGTTTTTCAATTGAGCAATGAAACACTGAAATGACTAAGGTTGCCCTGAATGAACTAAGATTGATTCCTGCCATCTGAAAAACATAGTCATTAAGTACAGTTATAGGAAAATAAAAAAGTATTAATAGCTTCTCCCTGATCTGTGTTCACGGCCTGAGGTTATTATACATGCTACCTAGGTACATGCTACCATGCTACCTAGGAAGACAGTGCTTGTCTACATCAGGGCCCCGGGCTGCAAATAACTGAAAAAGATTCAGGCTAATTGAAGAAAAGCCTGAATCTTCAATGTATAGAAAAATTTCAGGGAGCCTGCAGATTGAATGGAAGGCTGCCTAGAGCAGATATACAAGTGACAGGAACCAAGAAGTTCCAGAGAGACAAGAAGCCGGGAGCAGGAGGCAGAACAGCAGTCTCCCAGCCCAGTAGGCTCAGACTGGATGCTGAGAACAACATCCGGTGACTGCCCCCGCTGGGATGAATAACTTCTGGCCATGGTGTTCATTCTTGCATCACAGAGGCCTGTGCTTATTTCCTGAGGGATTCTGGAATCAGGAGAGGAAGATCTGGGCCCACAGTTTATATGAAAAACAGATCCTTGGAATTTTCCTCCATTCGAAACTGTACGTAACGGGGCCAAGATCATTGATCAGCAAGATACAGGGACACTCTTTAAGAGGACAAAGAGGAGACAGGGAAGCCAAAATATGACAGCACCCACTGTACTGGCACATAAAAAGCCCCTAGTATAGCAGCTGTTGCTGTTTCTCTAATAATTTTTACTGTATGCTCAGTCTGAATGAATAGTGCAAGTTGAAGACTCCACAGGGAAGCAGGGAAAGGCCGAGAAGCCTAGAATACTTGGACAGCATTTAACAGAGGACGTTAGGAGTGGGCAGGACTTGGAGACGGTGAGGAGCTGAATAATGAGAAAACAAGACACTGCGTAATCCAGGCTGGTAGCACAGCCGTGGAGGTGGCCGAGCGTGGCGGATGCGGGGAGGGGACAGGGGAGCCTGAGCAGATCTCGGGCTCCTTCTGGCGCCCTGACAGGTCAGCCCGGGCCCTTTCTTCCAGGGGCAGCTGCCTCTGGAAACTCTCCTGTTTCCACAAGGAGGATTTTGATTTATTGGCTAAAAGGAAGCCGCTGCAGGTTCTTGAGCAGCAATTTCCCAGGGGCCCAACATCTCCTTTGTTTGAAGTTTAAGGACGGAACAGCAGAAGATGTTCTGGGGCCTGGGAACCTCCGCTGTCATCAATTTTCCTTTTAGCTACTGTTAAGAGGTTCCCTTAAACCTAATATTTCTTTTTCTTTGGAAATCTTGTTAATGCGTCTCTTTCTTTCATGTGTTCCTTTCAATTTAAACAACAAAAATCGTATTTCCTGTTTTTTCCCCATATTTAAAATGATTGTGTAAAAAATGTTTTGCTCCATCATATCGTAGAAAACAAGCTTATTTTGATTTTTTTGTTTTCCTAATACAATCTTAGTTCTGATTTAGAGTTGGAAAATGTTTTTTTGCTACCAAACAGAAACAATAACAGCATCTCGGCAAGGTAGCTGGGGCAATTTTTGTTACTCTAAGGTTTGCACGAAACGTAAGCATATTGGATGTAAGCATATTTCAGTGCAACGTTCTTACGTTAGCTTTAAAATAAGCATTTATTTTCCCACATGCCTTACTTTATGAAATATTTTTAGGGTTTGTTTTTTGTTAAGGTGTTTGATGCCTTTGGCTGATTTTGATCTAGGTGAAGATCAATACAGACCCATGAACTTTTTTTGAAAAGAAAAAAAAAACACGAGAGAGATTTGGATTTAAAACAACAACAACAAAAAAATCACTCTTCAGTTACTGCCATGCTCTTGCCTCTGCCTCCCGACTCTGCGGCCTGTGACCTCACAGCGTCCTGAGTGAGTACAGAGCTGAGGGCCTGGGCAGGCCCAGTGGGAACCGCCGGGGGAGGAACGGAAAGGGCTGGCGATGCGGTCGGCCTCCAGCGAAGGGGGCACTGCCGTACCCACGCCCCTTGGCGAAGTGGCGTTGCTGCTCGTCCTTCACACCTGGCAGGCCTTTGGATTTGCTGTGACCAGTAGAAGGTGGTAGAAGGGTTGTATGGATGAGACTGAGTTGCCCCGAGGAACAGGCAGCAGAGACAGTGAGCGAAGCCACCCTGGACCCTCTACTTGCCTCCAGCCATCACATGACTGCAGCTGCCCAAGTGAACCCAAGTTAGACCAGCAGAGGGACCGCTCAGATGACCAATGCACAGAATTACAGAAACGAACAAATGATTGCTGTTTTATGCTATTATTTTGGGGAGATTTCGTAATAGGCTCAGTAAGCAACTAACACATATGCTTATCATTTTTTAAAATAATTTTCTTATGGCTTAATTCTTCAGTACAGGTTGCTTATTTGTATAACACCAATTATGAGTCACTTTAATTATCTACCATGTCGTATGGTTAAGAGCTTGTTAGTGATAAACCAGTAGTCTCCACAGCAGCACTATTTGTTCAGGTCATCGTACCTATACTGAGCTATCGAGACCCAGTTCTTGTCCTAGAATTTGTATGTCAGGCCTATGGGACTGATTCACAATATTCAGTCTCACAGAAGATTAACTATTTATTTAGAATGTCAATCTCTCAAAATTAAATTAGTACCGCAGGGTGGGTAAGATTGGGCATCTATGTTGAGCAGAAAATCCTGATCTAGGCACAGTAACCTAAATGAGAAGTCAAATAATTCAAGAGCTTTATAGGATTGTTTTGGAGGGTGTTATGGTACCACAGGGGCCTGATTTCCCTTCTCAAAGATGAACAATGGAATTTCATAGTTCATCCCAGCACATGGGAACTCCCCCACGCTGCCCGGTGTTAGAGATGCAATAATAGACCTCGGTTCTTGTGTTCTAATTTTTGAGACTCCGTGTGGATCAATACCTGTCTAGAGACACCAGCATTTTATCACCTTGACACCAGTGCACTGTGATCCCATTGTTTCTGGCTATGCATTCTTCATGGAGACTTGGAAAAATTCACTTGCAGCAGGGTTATCAACACTTACATGTTTTTGCTTATGATAATACTTCACTAGTCTTATTCCCAAATTTTGTAGCATATCTCTATATTCCTCCTATGTCCCCCGTAAGGTATGCAGAGATCTCTGAGCCATTTTTATGTTTGGCACACCCTTAACGTTGACATAATTAGTTACATTTTGGGGGAATACTTGCAAACCAAGGCCTTATTTATTTTATTAAGGATGCAAGTTCCTTAATAGTAATACTTTGGCACATTATTTTCAAATAAAAATGAAGTTAAAATGTCATTTTAAAAGAGATATGGCTTACAAAGATTCAGCTCTACTGATTTTATAGCTCTCTTGTGCAATACATAATTGCTGGGTAGCTCTATTCCAGTGGGAAAGTGATGCTGAAGATACTACATTAAGCATAAGCATTTTTTCCTCAAAATTAATGTCTTTGTTTATTTTTGCAAATTATCAAATTTTTATACTTCTCCCTCTTCTATTCCTATTAATAAGACCATTCTACTAACTCTCCTTTCACCTCCTCTACTGAAACAAAAACAAATGAAATAGTTGAAATGAGCGAAGGATGAAAGTATTTATTAAAATTGATATCACTCAGTGTATTAGTAAACTTCTTCAGTAATGTGCCAGATTTCTTACCGGCCTCATATGGAGTTCATGTAACCAGTATGAAAAGTAATGATTTCTAATAACTCTTTCATCTTTATATTTTTAAATGGGACATATGTAATTATTTCACGAAAATGACAAAGTTAGGAAACAAAGCCAAAGTTTTATGCCACCGCATTTTCAGCATTCTAGTCATAATATTTACTTTTCTACTTCCTATGACATACGTAATAACTAAGCAGAGATGTCTCATTTAAAATATTGAAGTTATTATTCTCCATCATTTGAGGGGAATTTCCAGGCAAAATGTTTGATTGGGACTTATGAGGACAAGTGCGACCCTGCGCCTGGATCAATAGTCATTTCCTCCAGACGCTTGTTGAAGTCAGAATGAGCTCAAGTGTATAACAGCACAAAGGCTTCTGCTTTCTGTCTGGAACCCAACAACGACCTGTCCACAGATGTGTTCTGCCATCAGCTGTCCCAAAGTGTCCTACCTGTTCATTGAATGAGTAGGTCATTTCTGGCCCTGCAGTTCCAAATCACCTCTGACTCAGCTGACACACATGGATGTGGTCAGTGCTCATTAGCCCAGCACAGGCATTGCAGGCACAGCAGCTGTCAGTGCAGGTCAAAGTGTACGTCAGTGGCCATGGTTACTAGCACCGCAAAGTCAGGAACAAAAGTTACAGTCCTGACAGGTTCTAATTCATGGTGTCAGCAAAGACAATGGGCAACCAATCAGGCAAATTCGATAACTATCTGTGTTTTAAAAGCTAGAAAGAAAAGTAATGTTTACCCATATTTCTGATATATTATTCAGCTACTTTTGACCTTGTGTATCTTCGATTAGGTGTTCACTTATAGATTAGATTGATCATGGCTTTTGAAAATTGTTATTTCTATTTAGACATCTCTATGTTGGACACATAATTGTTAGGAAAAATGGGTCTGATGCCCATCA
Source organism: Lepilemur septentrionalis (assembly GCA_963573855.1). Lineage (NCBI taxonomy): Eukaryota > Metazoa > Chordata > Mammalia > Primates > Lepilemuridae > Lepilemur > Lepilemur septentrionalis. The sequence continues at coordinate 29,783 of CAUYMX010112018.1, forward strand.
TGAAAGCTGAAATAGGGTATAACATGTTTTTCTTATTTTTCTTTGAACTTTTTATGAACATGAATGTTATACTAACTCTATCCTTTTTTGGAGAAAAATGGGTATATAAAAATAAAATCTTCAGCACACGTTGCCTGGCATTTACTTGTAATTATTATGTATAATGTCTGGTATTATGACTTTTTTAACTTGTCTGCATATTTTAAGCCCCTAATGAGGCTATGATCTACTTGGCTATGGAGGCTTTTTAAATATGTCATTTTACAGTCAATGATAAAACTGACATCAATAATAAGAGCAATAAATAGATAGCTCCTATTCATTGGGTTCTCATGTTGTTCTAGGCATAACACTATACATTCCCTATATATATATATTTTAACCCTTAAAAATCAATGAGGCCAGGCACAGTGGCTCATGCCTATAATCCTAATACTTTGGGAAGCTGAGATGGGGGGATTGGTTAAGGCCAGTAGTTCAAGACTAGCCTGGGAAAGATAATGAGATAATTTTCTCTACAAAAAATTTAAAAAATCAGCCAGGCATGGTGGCAAGCACCTGTAGTCCCAGCTACTCAGGAAGTTGAGGCAGGAAGATCCCTGAGCCCATGAGTTAGAGGTTACAATAAGCTATGATTGGGCCACTGCATGCCGACCTGGGTGACAGAGCTAGACTCCATCTCCAAAAAAATAAAATAAAATAAAATCAATGAGGTAGGTATTATCCATATTTTACAGATAATAGAACAGAGGTTCATATAATAAGCAACTTGCTCAAGCTCATATTTTGCTAAAAGAAAGGTTCTCTTTTAAAAAAAAAAAAAGTGCATTTGCAATCCAGCTCTTTGGAATGAGACACATGCTATACATTCTATTTTTGTTGCTGTTGTTAGTAGCAGCAGCAGGTGCTGCAACACAAGTAGTAGTTGTAGCAGTGTGCTGTTTACTATCCCTTCTCTCAATTAGAGTGCTTCCATCTTGAGGTCTTCTTACTTCTATTTTTATTCTTTGCACCCATGGACCTGTCATACATAACTAATACATTGGGAAGGAGTCAAGGTGAAGGGTTATGATGATCTGGCTTGAGCCTGGCCCCCAGAGGATTGCTTCTCTGCAACAGGGATATGTAAGTCAGGGGTTTTCTCCATAAGGGAAGCTGGTAAGTGTGGAAATATTATAGAGGTTTGACTGTATGTACAGTACTTTGTAATAATTTACAACATTTGCTCAAATGCATATCCTATATGGTAGAGTAATTACACAGGTAATAAACCTTGTGTCTGAAAACACAGAATACATAATACTCAGCTTTTTCATGCATACTTGATTTCTCCTGATTTATTAATCACTTTCTCATGTTTAAGTGATTTTTCTCATTACGAATTGCTTTGTATCTCACTGTGGCATGGCCTTAGCCAGACCGTTGCTATACTGAAACTCTCTCATGACATTTTTTTAAGTCTACATTCGCTTAGTGTATAACATGTTCTGCTTTTCAGCTAACAGCATGGTTAAGCAGAAAGAAAGAAAGATGAAAACAGAAACATGCAAAAAGGACATTGAGAAGCTGACTAGCAAGTAAAGATGTAGGAAAACTAAAACCAATTTATTCTCTTCTTTTGCAACTAGTTTTAAGCACATCATGTCATTTTCTGAGGCAGAAAGCATGTATACAAAGCTGTATCAAACACCATACTAATCTGAACACAAGAGTTCTTCCAGGGAGAGGTAAGAAATTATAACACAACATTAAATGTTTTTAAATGCTACTGAAAATATAATGCAAATGATAAAGGGACCCAAACCATCGGCATTCTCAGTTTATAGGCTACCTTGTTTATCTCTGTACTTTAATCACATACTATTGTTTTCACCAATGAATATGAGTAAGTTCTCATCTTGGTTTGACACTGAATCTGTTTTTAATTGTATTTGTTCAGAGAAGCTTCTTCACTGGGAGAAAACCAGGTGCCAGGAGCGTCTAAGTAACTGAGGCCATGCCAACATATGACATTGAGTAAATCCTAAGTGCCAATTTATTTATGCTGCTAAATAATTTGATTTGTTACTATTAGTCATATTTGGTTACTGAGGCAGGTAACATAGATATATTTTTAATAATGAATATTATGGCAAAAGTGAAAGTGAATCTGATTCATAAGTGCTGATAAAAACAGATATGACTTCTAAAGATTTGAGTAGTTTGAGTCCCAATGGCTCAGTAAACTATCTTTGTGAATGAAAAAAATATCATTTCTCACTCCTAAGCATCTAATACTTACAACTTGTTAACTCTCTCTTTACTTTAACTTACACATATTATTTCTAATTCTCAAAAGAACATGTTGAGGAATAGATGCTACTATTCACCTTTTGTGGATTAGGAAACAAAGGGCCTGAATAGTTCAGTGACTGGTCCATGTTAGTAAATAAACATTATAACTAAGTCTCGAACCCAAGTCTTTCTGGAGCTAAAGATCTTTCCTTCCCAATACATCATTCTACCTCCTGGTTTATAGTAAATTGGAGCAACCAAGTCTGTCTCTTTAAATTTTTATCTAATATATGACTATATCCTCACTAAACTCTAAAACAATTAGCCATTATCCATTAATAATCAGAGTCTGCAAAGAGAATTAAACCAACAAAAAAGACTATTTTCTCTCATTGCAAGTGCCCACATGGTTACAATAGGTCAATCAAATGTGTAACTAATTTCCCAAAACTCTACAGATACTTCAGAATATTATACGATTTGTGCACACTTGAGCACTTCTATCTCAGTGCTTACAATACTTAGTACTTACTTCGGTTACAAGGAAAGGACTGTTTGGTCATCTGAGAGCTCAAAGTAAGCAATTTAAATTTTTTATGTACTGGGATATAATATATAATTAAAACTCTCCAGCAAAACTAAACATAAACATGACAGACTAATATATGACAAGGGAATTTCCTCCCGGCATGCTTTAGAAACGCTAGAGTCATTAACAATTAACACTGAAAAGAGAAGTAATATTTCATACAGGATCATATTTCAGTGTGCAGTTATGTACAATAATTTCCCTTTGTGTAATTCAAAAGAGGTATGTAGTCAGTAAACGTTGCAGTAATGTAGCTTTCAAGTGTGATGTTACTCTTTAAAGATTTCTAACTCTCTTTTTTTGATAGATACAAGTATTGTAGTAATAAGGAGAATTATTGACAAAGATTAGCATTTCCTTAGTTCTCAGTTTCATGACACTATACCCAGCCCCAGGCAAATGAGAGGACATCTGTTATAAGGAATGGAAACCACTTTCCTCTTCAAGGAAGATTAAATCTAGCAAGCAGAGTCTGATATATCATAATTAATTGGGGAAAGTTTTCAATTAAATAATTTTTAAGACTCTTTCCAAGTCCAAAATTCTATACTTTTATTATTCTAAGAGTAAAAGCAGATTTGTTTATCAAGAGACCTTAGGGAAACATTTATTTCAGGCGTGCTATTCACTGAGCTGGGATAATGGAATGGAAGTGAGAAACGCACCTTGGCCGGGAGGCTGGGGCTCTGTATGTAGTTCTAAATTGGCCAGGAATGGAATAGTAACCTTGCGGGATCATTTGTGTTTTTTGATTCTCAATACTTCTTAGTCTGGAAAACAGGAGATGGAAAACTGAGTCCAGGGAAATAAAAATAGAAAAAGAATGAGCTGGGACAGGTTTCTGTGTGCCTGGATGACAGTGTCAACTGCCAAGAGACATTGTAGCCGAATCAGAGCCTTCTGCCTCTGCAGGGAAGCAGAGGCTGTCTGGGTTGGGAGGAGGTACACCCGAGATCCTGATGCCACCCTGACTCTGACCACCCCAAGCGAGGCTGTTAACCAATCGGAGCTTTAGGTGCCTCATGTAAAAGAAGTGTGTGGGGTTGATGGCGGCAAAGGTTCTTCCTTATTCTTTTTGATTCTTCAAAACCCTTGCGCTCCCGGACAGAAGAGCTGGGATTTAAGTTTTAAAGAGATGAATATAAGAACGACAACAAAAATACCCTAGATAAAATTACACCAGATGGATGGAAAGCCTCCAGAGGAAAGGTGTTTTCTTCTTTTCAACCTTCAAAATATTTTTTCTCTTAATAAAGCTTGTAGTATAAAGTCAGGACCGTTTTCTACTTCAGAGAGAGAAAGTCATAGCTTTGCTGGGAATTTAGGCAGGTGAGTTTTGTTCTGTAAACTGAGAACATGTATGTTGAGTTTCCATTCGATTTGTTTAGTAAAGCAGTTTTTTGAAAAGGCTCTTAGTATAAAAGAGTTAAAAAATGGCTTAATGGTTTAGAATAGCGGTCATTGTTAGATACAGAAAACCAAACTCACATGCTTTAAACCGTAAAGGGAGTTTACTCACACACAAATTAAAAGGTCTAAGGATAGATTGGACTCTGGTCAAAGCATGATCAGAGCTCTGTGTCTATATTTCTTGATATTTTTTATGTCTCCATCACTTGTCTGGCATCAAGATGCTCTCCTTGTGGTCATATGATAGCTGTTAGCTTCTTTTGCATACCCAGTGTGATAAAAATGATAACTGCCCTCAACTGTTGAACCAATATCCTAGTTTTGCTTTCATTGGACCATCTGCAGATGTCCAGCCTAGAACTAATTTCCAGGGCCACAGCAATGCCTAGTTTCGGTTGAGGACTAGGTGGATGGAACAACGATGAAACAATCTTAATGAGAGCAAGCATAATGAGAAAGCAGGGCCTGCCCTTGGACCTGATGACGAAGCAAATCCCACTCAAGCTTCCCAGCTACTACACAATGAAGTGGAGGATAGTAGAGTAGAACTATGGTTGGTAGGGTGACCATAGCAACCACTGCAGAATTCAGCCTTTGCAGTAAATATTATCAACAGCAGTTGATTTCCCTGCAGGAAACTTGGAAACCAAACATGTATTCCAAGCCTTCATACAATTATAGTAGTAGAAAGAGTTTAAAGGCAACCTAGTGTAATCCGAATACTTTGCAGATGACGGAACGGAGGCTCAAAAAGGTTAGAAAATTTGGCCAAGAGAATGTAGCGGATCTGGAGGTAGACTCCACAACACGGATACTAGTCCAATCATCTCTCTACTAGATGTCACTCATTTATTTACTCATTCAATGTGCAGCAAGCATTCTGTGTCCAGCATTCCCGAGGGAAAAGTGTCCACCTTGACAGCCCACTTCAAATGTCACATTCTCCATGAAGAAGGTTTCAGCCTGCCAATCCAAAATTGCCTCTCCATATTAGGCACTACCAAAGCATTCTGTACCTCTCTCAATTATCTTCTACTTCTTGCTTTTTCTTTCTCTCTCTCACTGGAATGTGAGCTCTTTAAGTAAAAAGGCCATGTCCTGTTCATTTCTGTAACTTTTAGAGTGCTGCCCACAATTTTGGGCATAGTCTACATATTAACATCTGAATACACAGATGAATGAGTAAATGAATAAATAATTTTGGGCAATGTTTTTGCTCAGAAAATGTTGATTTGAGAGTATCTTAAGAGTAGGAAATCTGTCCCCTTTTGGATTCAGCAGAATTATGTGAATTTTCCCTTAGTAGGAGCTAGAATTAGACCAAACTTGCTTTTGGTGACCTGATGTTTGGACTCTGGTCAAATGTTGACTTAAGTGACATGTCCCTTCCTCCCTCCTGCACAGGGCTGGGCAGCAGCACTTTCTCCTGACATTCCCAGGTGCGCAGATTGCAGCATACAGGTAACTTCCCCCAGCCCTATCAAGATATACATTTTTCTGTTCTATGCCAGCTGACTCTTCTAGGAATCATTTGAGATAAGTTTATTCTAACTCTATGTTCCTAACACTCTCAGAGGTATTTGACTTTTATAGGTACTCTTGAGGTAGAAGTTTTAACTAAATTGAACACTGAGTTTTAAATAGCATGATAAGGTAATGATGTGAGCTTTAAGCACAAGATGGTCTTCTTTTCCTTTCTCTACATAATTTCCATTTCTACCTGCCCATCCATAAGGCCAGCCCAAACTTTACTGTGTCAAGGTTCATTTCACAATATCCCTTGAAATTACATTGTAGTGGGGAAAGGAGTGGGAGTCGAGAGGACATGACAAACCTTCCTATAAGGAAGTGTACTTAATTGGGCCTACTGGGACCCTAATCTTCCTTGGACACTGCCAACTTGATGGTATATTTGTTATAGGAGATGCTGAAATTACCTGCAACACAAGTGTCACTTGCTCAGAGTCATAGCAGATATACTGCAGATGCTGTTATATAAGAAGGAATCTATGTTCACTAAGAGGCCACACATTTTAGGGGACTGACTCTGCCTAGGGGGAGACATATTGAGACATTGAGTTGGGCCCCTTCTACCAAGCTATCAATATTCATTGTGACTTATTTGGATAAGGAAGTAACTCTTTAACTGCAAATAAGATAGCTAGAACTTGGCAGTTTATTTTTGGTGTCTTAGTACCACATACCAAAAAAGAATATCCTGCAAGTTAAATGAAAATAGTTTCCAAAAGCAATTCCCACTATTCCCCTAGAATTTACATATATAAAAAAGAGTAAATTATTTTATGAATAAACAGTCTATTATACATTATAGAAAAACATTACTTAGTTTTAACACTCTACCTTAGATTATGTTGCTACTTTACTTTTCACCAAATATTTTCAGAAATAAATATGGATTGACTTCCTAATATATGTCCAAACAGCATAGGCTTGGACATAACAATAAGACCCAGAAATAAAAATGGGGTGTTAAATGTAGTGTTTACAGTGGCAAACACGATAAAAAAGTGCGGATTCAAGCTGCCTTTATAATCCTGTGTTTTCAGTGCTTTGGACATTCATAACCGTTTTGGCTTTAGAATTCAACTTTTCCACACTTCATCTAAGTGATAAGGTGTTTCTTTTGGAAAGTCCTAAGGAAAATAATCCTTTCAGTTATTTTTGAATTATGAAGAAATAGGCCAACCAATAACTGAAATGACTGAACACAACCATTTCAAATCTGGCATGTGGCTAAGCCTCCAAAGAAATCATTGCACTTAAAGGAAAGAATACAAACAAGTACACAAAATGGAATAGCTTCTTCTAAGTGCCTAGTTGGCATTTACTGAAGTTTGACTCAAGGTTAAAAGAGACATTGTCATTGCTTGTGCTAGGTGTGACTTATTTCTCAACAAAATATTTAAGGACATACGATTCTCATGGGATGGAAATTTGGGAATTGAAGGAATATGGAATCACCGATACATTTTGCACATCATCCAAATTTGCACGTCAGATGACAAGGGATGCTTGCTATGGAATGGAATTCTAGCTACTATTAATACATATTCAGGAATCCTCATTCCGTTTTATTCTTTTTTCTTCCTACATTTTGAATATGGAAAGAGCCCATTCCATTTAATCATTTTTCTGACAGAAATAAAAATAAGCCAACCCACATCATTTTTATTCTTTCTGTTCAAGCTTCATGTAGAGCAGAGCTATCCAACACATAGTGATATATTAACACCTCATTTATCTTTTGCTGTCAGAGAATTTTTTTTCAACAAAATAAAATTTTAAGAAAACTAAAATTTACCCATTTAGGTGTTGAAAGATTTTCTATTTGAATGGTTTTGTTAAAAAAAAAAGACTTCTAAAATATCTCACAATTTATTCCTTATCTTCTTCAAAAAGGGGACCCAATAACTCTAACCTATTAAAGTTTTATAATATCTCAAGGTCATTTGTCATAATTCTTCACGTAATCTATTAAAATGTAGTAATGCTCTGGGGTCATACAAGTATATAAAGGCATTTTACTCTACAATACAAAACTGGATATTTATTGTTCTATTTTGGTAGCTGTTGAATCGTTTAAAAACGATTTGCCCCTACAATGAATGGCTCAGGTATTTATGTTGTTTCGTTTTTACTTTTTATATGATATGCTCTCTAGTCCCTCACTTTTTAATTACTGTTTTTTGCTTCTTTAAATATAATTTTTCTAAGTGATCATTTATTTGTTCTAAAGCGTTGTTTCTAATTTTTCTTGAGCTGGGTAACAGAATAACTCATTCTTTTAAAAAAAAATTAAATCCTTTTTAAGTATGAACCTGATTATGCCACTTTTCTGCTCAAAACCTTCATGCAATATAAACACGACTGCGCACGGTGTTTTCCAGGTCCTGCGGCGCCCGCCCCTACCTCCAGCACACTCCTGGCTCCCTCAGCGCTGGCCCCGCTCAGCACACTCAAGCCTGCCCCGTGAGTTGGGGCCTTAAACCCCATTGCGCATGTTCTCGCCTTAGGGCTTTTACAGGGTCACTTCCTCTTCCGGAAATACTCTTCCCCAGATATCCTTCCTGCCTTTGCTCAGATTTCTTCACCTTCTAAATGTTAGGTAACCTGACCCATGCCCTATTTAAAGTTGCAACCACTGCACTCCCACACTCTCCGGCCTCATTACTCTGTTCTGTTTTATCCAGAGTATTGATTACCTTAGAACCTACAATATACTTTATTTATTTATAATGCTTGTTTTTTTTCCTTCTTCTTCTTTCCTTTGCTAGGAGGTGAGTAAACTGCTTTGTACACCGACAGCATATTCCCTGGCAGATGAAAGAGTAGAATAGTATGCAGCACACAGGAAACATCAAGCAATATATTTTGATAAAATAAATACATTTTCAAATTGAATTCAATGTCTTAACAGTTAATAATACCTGAAAGTGTTAATGCTGTTCATTAATTATTTTCAAGATATTTGTCAAAATTATATTGTCATTTATTGTGACTGCTCAGATTCCTTCTGTGCTGCTGGGATAGTGAGATGCTTTAATAATTCTTTAGCTTGAATTGGTGAAACGTGCAGATATCTGCTCTTTGGATAGAAGATATGTTACTGTTAATAGAAAGTGAAGCTATGTGATCCAAAACTATACTCCAACCCTGTATTTTATCTCTAAACTTTAGATAAATCACAGTGGAAGAAAGTCTGACATTCATTTATTCTTTATTGTCTTTATTATTTTTCCTAGTTATTAAGGTAAAACAGTCAAGTACTTTAGTGACAAAGTGTATAATCCTCCAAGGTCAACTCCTCATAGACTCTGCACTGAAATAATCCTCTTTATAATAGTTCAGTAGGTATAGCAGTTTGATTTAAGTTAGAGGTATATTAGACTTTTTACAAATCACTTCTTCTTACATCTAATTAGACTGAATCTAATCATATTGACATACTTATTTCAAGAGATTTGGAAATGTAGCCTGTATCTCTGCAACCATGCACATAGGACAAAGAAAAGAACTGATCTTGGAGGTATAACACATGTATAACATCCTGACTGGGCTTCTTGCATCTCAGTATTGGAATGTAATCAACATTCATTCTTCAGACAGTGGGACAAACAAACTGAAGATTTAGTCCCAGATTTATCTTGCCTCTTAGCAGAGGAGATATAGGGACACTTAGCAAGTGTTTACTTGACTTGCATTGAAGTGATTACATCTAGTCCCATCCTGACCTTAACATGATAAAAACCTAGTTCTTGCTCTATTTCATATTTTTCTTAATTATTTAGTAATTATTTTTCTGTATTCCAGTTTTTCACTAATTCTTATTACCTGTTATGTAACCAGCTTCTTTAATTTTCCTGTTTCAGCAATAGCTTGATTTCTATTTACGGACTACAAATTTTAGAGCACAAATCCTTACTGGTAGCCATGATATCACCTGTACTGTCTTTGTGGATCTCTACCAATTGTATGTTAACCTATTCCTCCTGGTCTTGGACTCAGTGTCTCAGCATTGATTTGTGTCATATCTATTCCTTTGCTCCTGTGGACCTTTTACTTAGTTTTGAGCTATTCTTTCTTTATGTTGTTTTTTAAGAGATAGGGTCTCTCTCTGTCACCCAGGCTGGAACTCCTGGGCTCAAGCAAGGCTCCTGCCTCAGCCTCTCAAGTAGCTGGGACTATAGGAGTGGGTCACCATGCCCAGCTAACATTTTTTTATTTTTTATAGAGTTGGGGGTCTTAGTATATTGCCTATGCTGATCTTGAACTCCTGGCCTCAAGCGATCTTCACCCCCCAAAATACTGGGATAATAGGTATGAACCACCACACCTGCCCTTGAGCTATCTTAAGACCCCTATTCTGTAATTTTTATTACTAAAATAAACACACTTTTGCTTTATTTCATTTAAGAAACCCCAGGCCTTTGCTTTACCAATTGGATATTTTTGGAATTTAGTTCTGGGTTTGTCTGGTCAGGATTTTTCTGCTACCGATTGAATCCTGATTAAATCACCTTCCTGAACTACTGTTTTACAAAATATTCTGTAAAAATAAATAATTTCAGGGTAAAAATAAACTCATGTAATTTATACATAAGGAAAGATAGCATTTTTACCCTGATCATGATAAAATAAATATATAAATTTTCCCTTAGAAAAATGTAAATAAATGCAACTGTGAATCAAAAGTAACGGTATCTGAAAGAATGTTTTTATGAAATAGAGTTGTTCTTCAGTTTCCCTGGGGAATTGGCTACAGGACCCATCGAGGATACCAAAATCTGTGGATGCTCAACACGCCCAGTACTTTTAAATCAATGGCCGTGTACTCTATACATGAAGACTATTTTCAAAATGCTAAACACAATTATTCTATATGTTCATCACATTGGAGTACTGGAGGACTGAGGTATCAAGCACTTATCTGTACCATTCATGTTTGCAAATTTTCGTACAAGTGGAATCAATAACTTCTCATTATAGACGGTGCTTGGCGTGCAGCTTAGTGTTCCCTCGCTCAGACAGGATACAAAGTCCTGTTGACATACATATCAAAGCTTATTATTATACCCTCTTGTACTCTCAGACAGGACCCTTTCCAGCTGTGTTAGCTGCTCTTTGTATTGTAGGTTTCAGGCCATAATGGCTTGTTTTCAATATTTTAAACCAAAATGTGACATGATACCTAAAGCACACTTAATGGATATTAGATAATTGTAACAAGGTCACAGTGGAAAGTATTGAGAAATGATATTCTGCTCATTTGCTTCTGGATCTTGACATATGGGTTAGCAACACAGAAATGACAAGTAATTCTCCATTGCTCTCTTACTAAGGTGGAGACTTCTGAACTTAAGAGTCCACTTTTGATTGGTTCTACCACTCTTTTGGATGCATGCACTTGAAATATATGTTTTGCTAAGTTTATTAAACTTCATGAAATCCCCAACTGCCATAAGGCCAGTCCCCATTGCCTGACCCTATCAAGGAGTGTCAGCCCTTCTTAAGATAGTTACAGTGAACATGCGAAATTTTGAGCAAGTCTCATGAGAAGGATTTCTACAGAAGATAGGTATTATTCTGCTGGTATAGAGAACATTAAGCTATAACACAGAAGAGTCATGATTTATATCATATTCAAAAACTGAAATCAATTCATGTTCTTCAATATGAATGCTCTCAAAGTTCAGGTTACTTTCTCCCTCCTGAAATAGAATGACCCAGAACAGGAAAGATGGAGTTATTTTGGCTTTTAAGGGTTCAAGTTCACTTGGATTTGAATTATTGCTCAACTAGCACACTAATCTCTCTTTAACTGACTCCCTGTCATGTATTGTGTGCCTCAAACTGCCCTAAGTACGATAAATGGTATGGAAATAGGATTTCCTGATAAGTGTGCCCGGATTTCCTCACCTAGGCTAAATGTTCTATCAGGCATGTATTTATTTTGTGCTTGAGAGTGTGCACAAGGCCTCTGTGGCCATTCAAGCAAATCTTGTCTGCTAGAGAAAATACAATTCCTATTGGAAAATACGGTTTCCATCCATGAGAAAATAAATACTAAGCCGTGCTTTACCCTGAAATCATAGAGTATTTACTGAATGCCCTCACCTTACTTGGAAGTGTTTTGGATGTATGTGGTATTTGGATCTGTCCTTGTATGCCCAGGATGATGTGCACACAAGTAATCTCTTCCTCCTCCAGGCAGTCGTCTCCCTCTAATCTGTTAAGAGCGTGTTTTAGGTGATTTATTGTGGCCACGGTTTGTGACTTCAAGGCAGGGATTATCTGAGAGGCAACCAGCATTTGGCTTGCTTCTCATTTCCATTCTTCCTCAGGTAAAAGAATAAAACACTTTTGATACAATAGACCAACAGTTCAGTCCCAAAGTCTCCTTTCTTTATGAGCTCATAAATTGGGCAGCAACTGCTTTTCAGAGTAGCAATTAATGTACTAAAGTAAGCTAAAGGCTCTTATTTTGTTCTCATGATTTATTCATTAACTACATTCAAGCCATCCCTCTGATACTATGAAAGATCAAGTATTTTTCATACAAATACGAATAATGGCCACCTTTCATACGAAGAAAAAAGTCTCCTTCTAGATGCTTTCAGATTTTTTGTTTACTTAGTCTGTAGTGAGTCAACGTTTTAAAATTTTCCAACTATATAATTTCAGTTGTACTAAGTAAGCATTTGTACTATAGATTAATTTTTTAAAAAAAACTTTTTAAATCAGGGCTCAATCCCGGCTTTTTCAATGATCCAGACAGATCCATAGAGTGTAGATGTATCCACATGAAGCCTTGTCCTTTTGCATCAACTATTCTTAATATAGGGCTCCTTTTTTTTGTCCTGTCGATGCCAAGCCTCTTGAAAATCAGCAAAATTCCATAAGCAGATCAATCTACTGTGAGGTGAGAACTTGGGTGGTGGCAATTGAAGCCACCAGAGAAATAACATTAAGAGGGAAGGTGAACTACATCATGAATAATAAGTGAATGATGAATAATGAGATTCCATTCTGTTTATATTTTGCTTTCTCAGAATTTTATGCCTTTGTAATCAGTGCCTTGCCCTATAATTTTACTTGGCAATAATAATCATCAGGAAACTGGCACAAGCAGGCAGCATCTTCTTTCCTTTCTCCATTTACACTGCAGATACCTGGGCCATTCATGTCTAATCTGAAACTTCAGTTAAGTATTAAGAACTGTGATTAGGATGGATAATGTCGCAGGAAAACACTTATTTTAATTGTATTAGTACAAAATTTTATCTTGGAGTCTTTGATGTATTCCAAGCATACAATATGCTAATATACTCTGTCAACAAAACGTACAAATAATAATTTAATGAAGCCTGGTGTTATCAAGCTTTATGTGCTAGGGCACGTTCACAGTAGCAGTAAGACAAAACCAAAGAAGGTGATTTCTTCCTGCCTTTCTCTCTTCCTCCCTCCCTCCTTCCACTGTGTTCTTCTATTCTGTCTTCAGTTTTCCCTCTCAACTAAGTTCTCTTGTAACTCCTAAAATAATATTTTATTATCCATGTTAATTTTGTTCAATTTAATATTGTTTCCTTCTAACTGAACCACTTATGCAGATCACATTCAGATATTATTATGTCATTTTAATGGACCAAATTATCTTTATTTTGTTGTTTAATAAATTTATGGTAAAAACTGAAAAGTCAAATAAACTGCTTGTCTTACATATATCCCAATGCTTTTAATGCATCCTCAAGCTTTTGTAATTGCTGAAAATAGCATTACAAATATTAATTTGTATTACCAATGTTCTTAACATCTATGTATATATACTTGTAATTTTAATAAATCTTCTTACTTTCAAGATTATTTACTATTTGCTACTTGATAGAACGTGTTTTGAATTTATGCCATAGAGAATAGTGAATTGAGGGTAAAGTGGAGGAAAAACACATTCTCATTTAGCAACTTGAAAAACCAAGGGATTATTCAATGTGTCAACCTTAATTTCAGATAGAACTCAATTAAATAGCCACCATTTACACACTGCTGAGGTCTGATAAGAGATAATATTAAACTGCCTTAAATTTTCATAATGTTTTGTTTTCCATTATATGCCCTATTAAATATTGGATTAGAAACTGATACTCAAATTATTTATCTTAAAATGGCTATCTTTGACTAAAGGGAGAAGTTTCTGTTCATTATCAACATTGCTGCTTTAGAAGAAAAAATATCCTAGAAAAATAAGGGAGAATAGTAGTTTTTTTAAAAAAGGAGGATGGGGCTGGGCATGGTGGCTCACGCCTGTAATCCTAGCACTCTGGGAGGCCGAGGCGGGTGGATCACTCGAGGTCAGGAATTCGAAAAAGGAGGATGAGCAAAATATTGCTTCCTAAGTACTCTGAATGAGATATACCAAGAAATAAATAACGATGGGAAATATGGTCTTAGGCCACCAATAATAGACACCTGGGAAGCATCAGAAGCCAGTAGTATTTGGAGAAGATGGTCTCCTTTCCAGGTGAAATGCAGCATCTTCCAGTGTGGTGCTTTTGATACATAGTGGTTGATTTTTCATGATGGTAGGTAGCTGACATTGTTAGTTTCCTACTCAGCATCTCTTCCTTTCTTCCTTGCTAGCCAGAATCCCATTTTTTCAATTACCCAGACCTCAGGGAGTGGCACCCTATCACCAGCTCACGGATACATCTTTTTTAGTCAAAGGCAATAATTGCAATTCCTTTGCTTTGGTCAGAGACTTGTGGAGGGCAGACATGTAACTTACTAAGTCACTTCTGCCAGTGAAATTTAAGTAAAAAAAATTAAGAAAGAAATATGAGCAGGGGCTTCAAGAAAAATATTTCCTCAGTCATAAGAAGAGACTATCTTTGTAACTATCATGAAAGGTATTGAGTCTTTGATTTGGTTCTCAGTGTCAATGTTACTGGTGTAGAGGAATGCTACTGATTTATGTACATTGAGTTTGTAACCTGAGACTTTGCCGAATTTATTTATCAATTCCAGAAGTCTCTTAGAGGAATATGTGGGGTTTTCTATATATATAATCATATCATCAGCAAAGAGGGATAGTTTAACCTCTTCTGTCCCCATTTGGATACCCTTGATTTCTTTCTCTTGCCTGACTGCTCTGGCTAGGTCTTCCAGCACTATGTTGAATGGAAGTGGTCACAGTGGGAACGCTTGTCTCGCTCTACTTCTGAGTGGGAATGCTTTCAACTTTTCCCCATTTAGTATGATGTTGGCTATGGGTTTGTCATATATGGCTTTTATAATTTTGAGATATGTTATTATGTGCCTATTTTGTTAGGAGTTTTTATCATACAAGAGTGCTGAATTTTGTCCTCTGAACAGCCAAGTAAGCAATCAACAGAGCAAATAAACAACCTACAGAATGGGAGAAAATATTCACAAACTATACATCTAATGAAAGGCTAATAAACAGAATCTACAAAAAACTCGAGCAAATCAGAAGAAAGAAAACAGCACCATTAAAAAGTGGGCAAAAGACATGAACAGAAGCTCTTCAAAAGAAGATAGACTAATGGCCTATAAACTTATGAAAAATGCTCAACATCACTAATCATCAGAGAAATGCAAATCAAAACCACTATGAGATATCACCTAACAACAATGAGAATGGCTTTTATCAAAAAGTCACAAAACAATAGATGCTGGCGTGGATGCGGAGAGATAAGAACACTCATACGCTATTGGTGGAACTGCAAACTAGTGCAACCTCTATGGAAAATAGTATGGATATTCCTCAAAGAACTAAAAGTGGAACTAGCACATGATCCAGCAATCACACTACTGGGTATTCACTCAAAAGAAAAAACAGTCATTTTATCAAAATGACTCCTCCACTAGAACATTTATTGCAGCACAATTCACAATTGCAAAGAAGTGGAATCAGCCCAAGTGCCCAGCAATTCTTGAGTGGATTAATAAAATGTGGTATATGTATACCATGGAGTACTATTCAGCCATAAAAATGAATTAATACCTTTTGCAACAATCTGGATGGAACTGGAAACCATTCTCCTAACTGAAATACCTAAAGAATGGAAAAACAAACACCACATGTATTCACTATTAAATTGGAACTAACCTACCAGTACTCACATGCACAAATGGATGTAAAACTCAACAGACATCAAGCAGGTGTGGCGGGGAGGAGATGGGTGAAATCATACCTAACAGTACAGTGAACACTGTCTGGATGATGGACATACTTATAACTTTGACTCAAGTAGTACAAAAGCAATCCATGTCATGAAAACATTTGTACTCCCATAATATTCTGAAATTTAAAAAAATAATAAAAAATATAAGTGAAGTGATTAAAAAAAAGAAGAAGAAGGACATACTAAAAGAAATAGTCCCTTTGTGCCCCTGCTGTATCTGCGTATGACTCTTGGAGTTGCTTCACCCGTCTTGCTGTCAGCATGAAGATGAAATCAGCAGAGGGACGAGGACAGAGCCAAAGAGAGAAGAGAGGAGTACCATGCCACGGTATTCCTGGCCATACCATGCCAGAGGTACCCTACCTCTGCACTTATTTTGTGAGCTAGTGAATTCCTGCCCAATTTTAGTTAATTTGAGTTAGTTTCTCTATTACTTTCAGCTGACCATTTTTATCTGATAAAACTTCTTTTTTTCTTTTTAACTCAATGACAGGCTTGTTTGTGGATTTTCTATTTAATAAAATGTCAGTTTTATTTAAACATTGTTAGTTTTCATTACTTTAAGTCAATTAAATAAAGCCAAGAAAACATTTATAATTTAGGTTGGCACACCTTCAATCTTTCCCCGCTGTAATCCGTCCCCCACACCGCAGCAGAGTGATCTTCACCAGACTAATCCTAACACTCCTGCTTAGAAGCCGTCTAGTTGTGTCCTACCACTTCAATGGTGGCAGAAAACTCCTTATTACACCTTGTAAAACATGGTCCTCCCAGCATTACCTCCTCTGTGATTCCATTTGTTTTACTTGAGGCATTCAAGACTGTAATGTGCTCAAGATTGTCATATTATACAATCTACCGAATACTGTCAGAGTCCTCATTTCCCCAAACTCTAGTCTCATGAGTCAATCTACATAAATGTTCAGGATAATGACAAAACAATCTATTAATATAAAGATACAGTTATCGACAGCTTCAGATGCTACTGAGACAAATCTATGTGGTTGATATCCAAAAATGTCTGACAACACTTAAGCTCGACTTCCGATGCTAGGATGCACTGGCATTTGTTCTTTTGGAATCGGTGTCTTGATAACATTCCATAATAAATTGGATAAGGACAAAGCTGCATGCTTTTTCAAAGTGGTCTCCACACTGTAACCACAGGATTCTAACATTTTTAGCAGTTTTTATAATAGCTACTGCTTATTTATTCCTTTTTATGGGCTAAGGATCTAACATGCACAGACACACAAACACACCTGAAATAACATTGCTGATGGGTTGAAAACTCACTAGGAAGTGGGAACACAAGACTAAGTTGGTTGATCACTGTCTTGTACCATCATTTGCAGTTGTAGTAAGTGTCTAAGCAGTACTGGATTACTTTGTGTTTCCAAAAGTAATGCAAGATTTTATGCCTCTCTAAAACTTTATTATATTTTTTATGAAACAATTTGCCTAACATAGAGCTTGTATAATTCTAGAATATGTAACCTATAGAGTTTGAAGGTGGTTGTTTATTTTGAGCAACAGGAAGGCCCTTCAGTGCTGTTCGCTTTTTCCCCCACGTTTGTCTTCCCTCTGCATCAGCTCAGTTAGCGCTGAGAGGGTAGTAGAATACTCTCTTTCATTCTGAAATTATTGCCATATGTTGCTGTTCTTATTCTTGGAACCCAGTAAAATCCATTCCTTATAGCATCAAGGAGCAATGGTCAGCATGGACTTTATTGCAACTCCTGGAAAGTCTCAGAGCAAAGTGATGTGGTCATCATTTCTCAGAGAGAATAGTCAGTTGCATGTGGTCCAATTATCCCTGGACTACAGCAAAGGATAAGTGGTGTTAGTTCTTGCTGTGGGCTTCACCTCTCATCTTTAGATGAGGCATGTAAACTTGTTGAAATATATGTGCACCTTATAATCTCTGCACACTTATGTCAATATTGTCCTTTTCTGTTTTGTATCACAGCATACAAAGCAGCCATAAGACCAATCTGGGAGGAGCAGTTTGTCTGAATTCAGTGAAAATAAGGGGTATGGGCAGAGGTTGGCCATGAAAGCCTGAGCACATGGGTTCAAGGTCATAAGTCACAGATAGCCAGACAAACACAGACAGCAGACAAGGATCAACAGATTTATCCTGGGATGTATGGTAACACTTTGTGATCCTTGAATCAGTAAAATTTTGGGATGTCTAAAGTATTTGTCTTTTTCTTGTAAAGTATAAAACATGCTGATTATCTCAGCATGCACACAAGAGCTATCTGGGTTAGAAAGGATTCTGAGCAATAAATACAGTAAGTTTGTCTCTTGGAACCCCAATTCCTCAGAATGCTATTAGTACAGGGAAGAGGCCAGGCATGGTGGCTCACACCTGTAATCCCAGCACTTTGTGAGGCTGAGGTGGGAGGGTTGCTTGAGGACAGGAGTTTAAGACCAGCCTGGGCAATATAGTGAGACCCTGTCTCTACCAAATAAATATACAAATAAATAAAAATTTAAAAATTATCCAGGCGGGGGGAGGGTATGCACTAGTAGTCTCAGCTACTCAGGAGGCTGAGGCAGGAGGATTACTTGAGCTCAGGTGTTTGAGGTTGCAGTGAGCTATAACGACGCCACTGTACTCTAGACTGTGCAGCAAAGTGACATCCTGTTAGTCTGAGGAAGAGGGGAAGATTTATTTGAATAACTTTAGGGAATTCTGGTTTAAATAAGTTTAACATAATTCTTTCATGCAGGAATTTTCAGAGCCTTTAACACATTTCTAAAGCATATCAGATCATGGACATTTTCAACGTTAAGTATCTGGTGGAGCTAGTACTCTGTAGAAAACTCTTTAGGAAACCCTAAGATAACAGTACCTTGGCCCCTTAGAAAAAAGAAACCTGATGCTTTGGCACATGGGCTTCTAGATACCCTACCTAAGACCTGGTTGTCTGAATCTCTGGTGTGTGACTGTGATTCCACCAGTTGTTTTGTGATGAAAAATTAGAAATTTGACTTTTCTGTTTTCATTTTGTCTCACCCTAGTAAGGTGAGTCAACACCACAATGTGAGCCTTCACTCCTATTTTAATTAAATATACTTCTTATTTCCAGATTTGAAGCTATGAACTGTGTCTGAACTATAATCATGTATCTCCAGCAGCCTGTTGTAATATTCAGCAGCGTAGATATATTTAAATCAAATTCACATTTCCCCCTTAATGGGTTGTCTAGCTTATTTCTAAAACACAAAAATAATATTAGGTTATTAAATATGAAATGTCCAATTTCCTTAAGTACTAAGTTTGACAGCTGATATCGGTGACATTTCCCTTTGACACTTGTTTTATTTTTATTGTGAAGGTACATCCTTAGTCTTTCAAATGCACAGTTTGGCTTGTGATTATCTTTCAAATTTTTTTAAAGCAATTTTTGTGAAACCACGGATAAGTAAAAAAATTCATGTTATTTTTGAATATGAGTTCCATTGTGGAACCAATGCAATTAGTTAATAATAGTAGCTACTGGCATAACAGCAATAACAGCAGCTACATTGAGACATTATGTGCCAAGCATGTTACATGGATTGTCGTATTGAATCTTCACAATGAATCTAACAGGTAGGCACTGTTATTATTTCATCTTATAAGTTTAAGGAAAAGGAAAAGATTCTCACAAATGTTATGTAACTTGCCCAAGGTTCCTCAATAGTCAACTGCTGAGACAAGATATGTATCAAGTAGTTTCTTCTTCAGAGCCCACAGGATTAGTTACAATTGTTTTATCTCTTACTATTTACTAGCTCTGTATACAAGAGTTAAATTTTTCTAATAATAGAGGTTTAACTAACATTTTGGAGTTACCGACTCCAAATTTAAACTTCATTCAGTCGTTAAGTGTTTCAAATCTTCTTTAATTATGTTTCTCACATTACCTAATTCCTTTCATTCCCATGACCAATAGGATATGCTTCCTTTACTAGATTCTAGCAGAAATAGATTACTAATCTCCTAGGGCACTGTCTCTTCTATTCTGACACAATTTGCCTACAGCTGCCAGAAAATCTGCAAACATTACTCTCACCATGTCACCCTGGTACTCAAATAGCTCTAATCGTTCCTTTTCCTTAAAGATAAATTCCAGAACCTGTAAGTGGGATTATAGAACTATTGACATGTACTTTTATTATTCTTATAAATTAAGTTTCCATTCCAACAAATCATGGCCTCAGTGTACTCTTTAAAGTTCTGAATGAGGTTTTCACATACAATTCGTCCTTTGAAGAATGAACCATCCCTTTCTCTATCATCCAAATTTTGTCTATGCATTATAAATGTGTAAGATTTTTTTAAATAAATAACAACATTAAAAGTGTCAAAGATTGTTGGTAAAACTCAATTATGAGAAGTCGTTCACATCACCTGTTCACTCATGCTTTATCCTTCCGTGCCCTTTGCTGACAATGCAGTTCAGCTAATGTCCTTTAAGGACACTGAACCTGAGGTGTGTTGTTCTCTTGTTCACTTGCTAAACAACTGTCTTGCAGATCGTGTTTTTTTCTTGCTATATTTTGGGTTCAGGAGCTTGAGACGAGCCATTTAGTTGATTACAAAGGAATGAGGGGGTTGTAAGAAACCCCTTGCACACCTCTGTCCATTTCTTACTTGATGGATGCACAGAAATCCTAAGGATAAACTCTCCTGCTCTCCCTACGAAATTAGCAATTATCTGGCTAACTAATCTGAGAAAATTATGCCAGCATCTGTATTTTCAAATTAAAACTCTCACTAGAAAATGAGGAAGGCAAATAAATAATATAAGAGTATTTTACATATCCTCTATCCTAGGGATCCTCCACCTTAGAGACAGCCTCACACTCGGCTCTATGTTAATTTGGGGCCTCAGAGCAAAATCGGGCTCGATGATATTAAAATATCAATATTTTTCTGTCATTGCTTAATAGAATCCATGCCATCCATTTATCCAGAAATACTAGGGTTGATTTTGCAAACTGTTCTTGTACAGAATGTTTTTCTCCTCTGTAAGTACAATGACAGCATTTTTCTGCAGTACTTTCGGACAAAAACGTTGACTACAAGCTCAGAGGGATATGGGCAATGGAAAGCATTATGATATTTAATTTGATTAATTACCTCATTATGACCTTGGTATTCCAGCTCCCTGTGTGAGTTAAACATAGCCAAAATAAAAATTCTGTAAAATATTCCTGGCATCAAATTACAGGTGGGTGTTTTTTTTTTTTTAAGGAAACGTCTAAAATCCCATGAATCCTACCACCTAATCATTAAGCCTCCATTGATCGGAGGAAATGGTGAATATTCACTGAAATCAGTTTGCATCTTCAAATCAACCCTATAATATTTTATTTCCTATTGAATCAAATGGCAAAAAGCTAGGATGTATTTTCTTCTATGTGAAAAAATGTATAATCTCACTGCAAGCTCCATTCACTGTGAGTTCACAATTCACTCGGCCTATACATACAGCTTAAAATGATCTGCAATTTGATTCTTAGATTTATAAATGTCAGGCTCATGAATTGGACCTGAAGGGAAATGTTGAGCAGGGTTTCAAAGTCTGGATGTAAAACACAAGACAATTTGTACATGGACAAGTTGCCTGCTTCTATTACACTGCATACACTCTAGAGAGAGTTTAGTCTAAAATGAAAGAAAATATTCCAGTCCTTTCTTAGCTATTAACCTGTAGACCTTTTGAGCTAGCATGATTTATTACTATCCCCATACGCAGTGTGGGGGCACTTTGAGCTGAGAAAGATTCCCAGGTCTATAATAATTTGTTTTCAACCTGGAGTGTAGCAGCTAGTGGACTATCATCACGGTGAGAGCGCACCCTAGGTCTTTGATAGTGATACTGCACTTACTCAGCAATCAACACTCCTTCCTTTTCTCCCTGGCCTCTTCTCAGATACTGAGTCACATCAAATCTAAAATACTCATTTCTCGATAGAACTGAGTATTTAAAACCACCTCTGATTTAAAAACAAAAATTAGACCAACAAAAATGAAATTGTCCATGTCAACAAAGTGAAATAGAAAATTGGGGGATTGCAAGCTAATAAAAATATTGTTGCTTCATTTTAAGCTGATCGCTTATCAAATTAATTACCACAATTTTATGCTGTAATTCATCTATCAACCTGTCCGATTATCAAGATTATATTCCTAACTGCCATAAAAGTCCTTACCCTGTTAAAGATGAGGCTATGTGTAACTAAACTTCAGAAATAAATGGGAAGTGTTTCTAAATTCTACCTGAAATAAACTGAAATTAATATTATCATGAACTTCCATGTACACTTGGATATAGATATTTTATAATTAAATTCCACATATTCAAAACTCATTTTCTTTCTCCACAAAAATATGTTGTATATTTTGCTTATTTTGACTTCCTTCTGGGCAAACAGCCAGATTATTTCCAGCCTCTGTTGGTTGGGGCCAGGGAGGAGCACATGACTGAATCCTGACAAATGGAAGGTGGACAGAGGAATTTGCTACACTTCCAACTTCCCGTATGTTATTGTGGCTTCCGACACTCACAGTGCACTTCTGTCTCGGTATTTCTCAGAAATCTCTGTAAAGGCAGGGACCATGGAACAGCCACGCTTGACTATTTGTTGTGTCCAGCATATATGTGTTCTGTGCTAGAAAAAAAAAGTGTTTTTCTTTCTATAAATTAACAATAAATTCCTACAGTGACCATATGTTCTAACTTGCCTAGAACTGATAAAGTGTAGTAGTATGTTTTCTGTTTCTCATAACAGAATACCAGAAACTGGGTAATTTATAAAGAAAAGAAATTTATTTAGAATAGTTATGGAGCCTGAGAAGTCCAAGGTGGAGAAGCGGCATCTGGTGAGGGATTTCCTGGCTGGCGGAGACTCTGAAGAGTCCTGAGGTCGTGCAGGTGTCACATGGCAGGGGCTGAGTATGCTAGCTCAAGTCTCTCTTCCTCTTTTTATAAAGCCACAAGTTCCCCTCCCATGATAGCCCATTAATCTATTAACCCATTAAACCATTAATGCATATGAATGGATTAGTCTATTCATGAGGTCAGAGCTCTTAGGACCCAAGTACCTCTTAAAGGCCCATCTCTTTGTACTGCCATATTGGCAATTAAATTTCAACTTGAGTTTTGGAGGGGACAAGTATTCAAACCATAGCACCGAGTTTGTACTTTTTGTTCTGGTATAATTATTATTTGCCCCTTTTGCTCTCAAAAATGTCCCAGTTTGCAATAATCAATCATTCATATCTCCCCTTTCCTGTATAAACCACTCCTCCGGGCAGTCACACCAATGACAAGGGAATATTTCTCTCTATGGATGTGTTCTCACTAACTGCTGATGGATTGACAGAATTGTGAGAGTACCACTTTGCAATACCTAATGCAGTAATGGTTAGACATTAGTCACCAATGGCTGCTGACGTCACATCAGAGACCACCTAAATGCATGCTTCCAGGTGGAAGCTCACAGCACCTACAGACCCTTTCTTTTGAAAATATCAAACCCAAATTTAATCAAGCCTCTAGATCTAAATAGCAATGCACAGGAAATATGAGATTGAAAGGATAAGACAAATGACATCACTGGAATTAAGTCTACAGAATCTGGTTGGTGGAAAATTCTACAAAAAAACAAAACAAACAAAAAAAAACAAAAAGAAACAGTTCTTTCAAAAAACAAATTACAAGGAAAAATGGGGAAAAAAATATAAATAGGGCAACCTAAGGGCCAAAAGATACTTAAGAAACACATCAACCACTTGCAACATGTGGCTATCATCTAGATCCTAATTCAAACAAATAAACTCACACATGAGAAAATTCTTAGACATTAATTATATTAAAGAATTACTGTTAATTTTACATACATACTGAAATACTTAACAGATAATACAATACCGAGGATTTGTTTTTAAATCATCCAGGGAGCAAGGGAAGGAGAGGCTGTGTAGACAAAACAAGGTTGGCTTTATCTTGATACTACCACACTGGAGAATAGATTGAAGAGTTTTATTTACTATTTTCTCTATTTGCCTACATTTACATTTTCCCAATATGGAAATTTTTTTAAAGTTTAAAAGCTTCTTGATTTGCACAGTGAATTATATAATTGCAATGGTTATACACTTCAGGAATTAATAATAACAAGTGGTGTCTTCAAATTTAAAAAAAAAAAAAGAAAAAAATCCAGTTTGTTGGTATCAGCCTATGCAGCCAAATTTAATGATCAGAATAACTTGAGGAAAACTTTGATAAAAAAGAAAATTGTATGAAAGAAAGTGTAATGTAGGAAGGAACACACACAGTAAGATACAATCTCAGCCAGTGGTTCCCAAAAGAAGCATCCCTGCCTGTAACTTGTTAGAACTAAACTTACTTGCCCCATCCCATGTGTACTGAATCAGAAATTCTGGGTGTAGGACACACAACTTTTCTGTTCACAAGCCCTCCTTGTCAGCCTGATGCAAGCTCATGTTTGAGAACTATAGGCAAACCTCAGCGTTATTGTTGGTTCAGTTCCAGACCATTATAATAAAATCACAATCACAAGGAAGTCATACATTTCATTTATTTATTTATTTTGGTTTAGAGGTACCTATAAAAGTTATCTTTATGCCTTGTGTGCAATAGTATTACGTCTGAACGATATGCATATCTTAATTAAAAAATAATCTATTGCTAAAAAATGCTAATAATTATCTGCGCCTTCAGATGCATGTCATAATCTCTTTGCTGGTGGAGGGTCTTGACTCAATGTTGATGGCTGCTGGCTGATCAGGGTGGTGTTTGCTGAAGGTTGGGGGGGCTCTGGTGATTTCTTAAAACAAGACAGCAGTGAAATTTTCCCCATTAATTGACTCCTGCTTTCATAAAAGGTTTCTCTGTAGCATGTGATGCTGTTTGATAACATTTGCCCACGATAGAACTTTTTTCAAATTTGGAGTCCATCCTCTCAAACCCTGCTGCTTCTTGATCACCTAAGTTTACGTAATATTGTAAATCTAGCCCTGTTGTCATTTCAACAATGTTCACAGCTTCCAAACCAGGAATAGATCTATCTCAAGAAACTACTTCCTTTGCTCATCCACAAGAAGCAACTCCTCATCCATTCAAGTTTTATCATGAGTTTATGACAATTCAGACACATCTTGGGCTCCACTGCTAATTCTGTTTCTCTTGCTTTCTCTACCACATCTTCAATTACTTCCTCCACTGAAATCTTAGACTCCTCAAAGTTATCTATTAGGACTGAAGTTAACTTTTTCCAAACTTTTATTAATGTTGATATGTTGACCTCCTTGTGTGAATCAGAAATGTTCTGAATGACTTCTAAAATAGTGAATCCTTTCCAGAGATTTTCAATTTACTTTTCCTAGAGTCGTTAGAGGAATCACTATCTATGGCAGCTACAGCGTTACAAAATATATTTCTTAAATAATAAGACTTGAAAATCAAAATTACTCTTAGATTCATGGGGCTGCCGAATGGATGCTGTGTTAGCAGACATAAAAACATTATTAGTCTCTTTTCTAATCTCCATTAGAGCTCTTGGGTGACCAAGTGTATTATCAATGAAAAGCAATATTTTTTTCTGAGCAGTGGGCTTAAACTACTTAGTAAACCATGCTGTAAACATGTGTGCTGTCATCCGGGCTTTGTTGTTCCATTCACAGAGCACAGGGAGAGCAGATTTATCATAATTCTGAGTGGTCCTAGGATTTTCAGAGTGGTAAATGAGCATTGGCTTCAATTTAAAGTCACCAGCTGCATTAGCCCCTAATGCTAGGACCAACCTGTCCTTTGAAGCTTTGACTTCAAAGGCATTGACTTCTCCTCTCTAGCTATGAAAATCTTAGATGGCATCGTCTTTCAAGAGAAGGCTGTTTTATCTATGTTGAAAATTCCTTATTTAGTGTAGCCACCTTCATCAACGACCTTAGCTCGATCTCCTGGGTGACTTGCTGCAGCTTCTCCATCAGCACTAGCTGCTTCCCCCTTGCACCTTTATGTTGTGGAGGCCGCTTCTTTCTTAAACTTCATGAACTGACCTTTGCTACCTTTCAAATTTTTCTTCTGTAGCTTCCTCACCTCTCTCAACCTTCATAAGATTGAGGAGAGCTGGGACCTTGCTCTGGATTAGTCTTTGGCTTAAGGGAATGTCATGGTTGGTTTGATCTTCCATCCAGATCACTCAAACTTTCTCCACATCAGCAATAAGGCTGCTTTGCTTTCTTGTCATTCAGGTGCTCACTGGAGTAGCACTTTTAATTGCCTTCAAAAACTTTTCATTTACATTCACAACTTGGCTAACTGTTTGCCACAAGAGGCCTAGCTGTCAGCCCATCTCGGCGTTTGTCATGCCTTCCTCACTAAGCCTAGTCATTTCTAGATTTTGCTTTTTAAAGTGAGAGCCATGCAACTCTTCCTTTCACTTGAACACCGAGAGGCCATTGCAGGGTTATTAGCCTAATTTCAACATTATTGTGTCTCAGGGAATAGAGAGGCCTGAGAAGAGTGGGAGAGATGCAGAAACAGCCATTTAGCAGAGCAGTCAGAACCACACACAACATTTATTGATTACATTTGTCATTTTATGTAGGCAGGATTCACGATGCTCCACAAAAACTGCAAAGACAACATCAGAGATCACTGATCACAGATCACTGTAACAGACAGAGTAATGTGAAGAGTTTAATTCATTGTGAGAATTACCCAGATGTGCTACAGAAACATGAAGTGAGCACATGCTGTTGGAAAACGGTGCTAGGGACTTGCTTAATGCAGGATTGCGACAAACATTCGATTTGTGAAAAACACACTATCTTCGAAGCGCAGTAAAGCAAAGGTCAATAAAACAAGATGTGCCTGTATTTGAATGTTTGGGGAAGGAAAGAAGTTCTAGAAAACCACAGAAAGATGGTATGTATATAATAATTTCATAGGAAACATTTGCACACCCTCTAATGTAGATATGTGATTTTGAAAGATATGTCTAATGGTAATTTTTTTCTTATAATGGAGTGGGTGGTTCTTTTTATATAAAAATATTTCAAGAAATACACATTATTATTTATGCTTTTATGATGTAACAACATTCAACCATGTAAAATGTAGCTAAAATAGTACGGGCCCTTAGGGCAGTTTTCCTGAAATAAAAATAGACTGAATATAACCTTCTCAACACAATAATAGCAAATCTTTTCATTTTCACACATAGATGGCTGTGCATAGTGCCATGGATATGAACTAAGAACAAGTTACTTCTAGAACTTATTTTATTTCCTTTAGACTGAGGATCTTGGAGGTAGAAATTCTAACTTCTAGCTTCGTTATCTTTTTCCTCAAAGTGAAGTTGCGCCACTTGATGGGAAACTCTACCCAATTTGCCATAGAAAGAAGTCAAGTTTCGCTATAATTCATATTTTTATAAAAGGGTGTATGTGTGCACGTGTGTGTGTGTGTGTGTGTGTGTGTGTGTCTTCCCTTCCTGCGTCTCCACCATCCTGCTCTCAGGAGACACTTCCCTTCTGTTGGCTTATTTCCTTCTTCCATCAGTTACGCAGGATCCGAGAGACATTCCTTTGGGCCTTCATCCCTCTGCTGCTGCTTGCCTCAGGGGTCAGGCACCGCCAGGCCCTCCAGCCCCTTTGGTGAAGACTCTGGTGTAAGGAGCACGTCCCTCTCCTCCCTGACAAAGTGAGTGGGTATCCATTATAAATGAGCAAATCACTATATGGAATAGGAAAAGAATCCAAGTGGACAAACATAGCTGTAGATTCAGCTTCAGGCGAAAAGATGGAACAAAATGCAATAGAAACACAATAAGAGCCAGAATATATGTGATATCTAAATTATACCAACCTCACCAAATGGCTGAAAACCTAAATCCAACACTTACTAGCTAAGAGACCTTTGATAAGTCTTTGAACAACTTTCAAGTCTCATTTGGTTTATTTGTAAAATAAGACACTAGAATTTGTATGAACATAATACAATGTGGTGTATATGAAAGTACCCAACACGTGATAGATGTGATTGTTTTTAACTTCATAGGTTACTGGGTACAAAGCTACTAAAATATTCATTAACATGCATCAAAGAGAAAATATTTATATATAATCACATAAGCTCAGAATATATATACGCAGTGATTCTATCAAATATTTACCATGAGCTAGCCATTTTTCTTATGCTGAGGAAATAGCAGTGAACAAAACAGAAAAATCCCTACCTTTGTAAACCTTACTATATAACATATGTTTTAAATATTTTAGTATTTCTTAAGTTATGCTGTTAATTTATGATATAATTTGTAACTTCAGCTATTGTCTGCATGGTTCCACCCATGACATCCTCACCGAATCTCTAAGAATGGACTGTCACTCCAATCTTTCTCTCATGAGCAGCTATTGATAGTGAGATTTGGGTTAATTTAAGAACCATTTAACTCATCAAAATTCCGTGAGAGTAAAACTGATGGTCGATCTGTTTTCTAAGAACTTGGAAATAGACTTCCAGCACTTACTGATCCGGGCTACGAGCAGGTGGTTGCAATCTGCAGCAGTTTTACTTAACTACTTTTCTCCATTTTGCAAGCTTTGCTTTCTCAAGTTCAATGACACTGCACCTGAGAGCTCATTGGCATGCAAAGACACGCACGCCTGCCTACAGTAAACACGAAGCTCTCTTTAAAAAAAATAAATAAGAACACCACAAGACAGCACTTTCCTTTGTAGGACTTGTCACTCATCGTTTCAAGGATTGTGTTTTTCTGAGGGTAAAGCTTGTTTTGCTTTGTTTTTGAATTTGTCATCGATCCAAACTGTGAAGATGCACAGGTGTGAGAATTTAAAGGGCCATGATTGACCTGCCCACCCACAGAGAATTCTAACTAGCAAATTAAGGCTGTTGTCGGTGTTTGCCAGCTTGATTGCGCTATCCAGCACTAATTCATGATCTCGGAGATGCTCAGCATCCCACAAGGAGGTCCTCCCCATTTTTCTCTGAATCCTTCTGGGAAATCTTATTCTACTGTGACTAAAAATAACACACCCAGACTCGCCAATGTCCTGGAAGTGATTCCTTCTAATTATTTGAAAAGTAGTTTGTCAGATCGGTTCCAGTCAGTCCCAGTCCACAGGAGCCACGCGACATCCATGTTCTGTGACCTCCTTGTGCCCACCCCTGCCCTCCCCTCCAAGGCATCTCTTTCTGACTGGTGAGGAGACAGCATTCAATCAGGGTAGTTTCCCCACAAGGGCTTGATTATAATAAATTTCTACAATAATTTTGGACCCACTTTTCCAAATCTAACCAATTTGTAATTTCACAATTATTGAAGATGCAAGTGTGAAAAAAGGCAACTGAGAGTATCTTATTGGAGACCACAGAAAAGCTCCAGGTACCTGTGAACATACCTTGAGGGGAAGCGGAACTGGTCCGGCCATAAGGTATGGGCCTATGGATTCCAATGGTGAAAGCAGAAGTCCTTTTCCATCTCCAACTGCCTACAGCCAAGGACAGTGGGTGAGCAGGTGTGGGTGGGACATCACAGGCACAGTCTTACCACAGAAAATTACACCTAACATTTGGGAAAGGGCTGGTAGAGAAGCCGAATGAGGTAAACTGTGGGTGACGGGAAGTAATGGTGGAGATCATGTTATCTCTTGGTTCCATTGTTGATGTTCTGATATTTCCTGGCTGTTGTCTCATCAAAAAAAAAATACGAAAGATAGAGACTTATTTAAAGCACAATTACACAAATTTATACCTAGTATATATGAAATCTTTCTCAAAAAATTAACATTCATAAATCAGTGATCACCGAACTGGGTAAAAAGAAAAGAAAAGAAAAACCCATACTAAAACTTCGGAAGTAGGGATGATTGAGTTTTTAATGCTTTTAAGTCATTTGCTTATTAAAATGCTAAATTGTGAGTTGTTACTCAAACCTGCCTATCTCTAATTATAACATATTAACCTGATGGAGTGAAATAACCTTTGCTATAAATTTATAGTTTGACTCTTGGAGATGATAAACTCCCAGCCCTTGATACAAGGTAAAGTCAGTTCTTAAATTCTTAAGATGCTGATTGTACATAGTCTAGTTATTGGTTGTACCCATATTTTAGTGCAAGATGATTGGGCCATTGGCTGTCTGAGAATTTAGTATCTTTTAATAATGCGATAATATCAGCCATATTTTGTGGTAATCAATTTTTCAGTAATGTATTTAAACATTCAAATGTAGAAAACATAAAGTCAAAGCCTATCCTTTTTTTGCTTTAGTTAATCATTGTTATCCACATCAATATAAAAATTCCTGGTTGAAGTAAAAGCACAATGTGAGAAATTCTAAAATATAACTTTCTTGTGTTTATGTAATTTATATTTTCTAAGTACATTTTACTAATACTAATCCAATGCTGTTTTTCAAATTATTCTTAGTAATGTTTAGTGAGCAATTAGCTACTAATGGAATATCTATTTATGTATATGGATGTTATATATTAAGAAATTTAACAATTCTGGTTATAAACATAAAGATTATTAGTTCATTGTTATCAATAAGTACAATAGTATTGTACTTATTTTGCATATTATGCAAAGGACATTGCACAAAGACAACATAACTAAATTTGGTTTTTAGGTTTGATTTAGTGGATCTTAAACATTTGACTTGATTTGATGTATATAAAAATGGATGAATTCACATTTTTCTGCTATGTTTCACAGAGAGTGCATGATAGATTCCACATGGCATTCCCAGTTGGAATGGTCCCAGGAATAGGTGTTGCTGACTTGACATTTGCCTAATGATACTTGTCCATATAAAAACTTTCTGTGGTATGGGAACCATTACATCCCCAGGAAACTTGTATACAACAAAAAAAGAGCATAAACTTTTTCTGTCAAAGTCTTTTATTTTCTTTCCAAATTTAACCTTTTAATAAGGTAAAAACATTTCATCAAGACTTTCTTTAGAATTGACTCATAGGATTTTTTTTTTCTTGAAGATTCCAACTATACTGATTTCCTATGATTATTCTCTCTAAGCCCTATGTAAATCAGGTAAAGAACAGATGAGACAATTGTGAGATTAAATCAGAAAACAAGCAAACCATAATTCAGAAACTATCCAATGTCCTGTAATAACTAAGTTTATAATTTAATGCCTCCAATCCTAAATTCTCCAATGTTGAAGATCTACCTGAAAGAGGTTTAAAATTTCCCATGAAAACCTCAAACTGAATTTTTAAGAGTCTCATGTTCTACCGACTGAGCTAGCCGGGCGATAAAACTGAATTTTTAAAAATTCTCCCAAAGCCTGGTTTTTGAGAAATGTGATGGGAAAGTTAATTGATTAATTGTTTTTAAATTTATTTTTAGGCCTCATATCTTATCAATATCATTTCTCCATTGACTAAGTTTATTTAAATGTAAGCATGAATGGTATAGAATGTTGTTCTAAAAATGTAATGTTTTTATTATGATTGTATGAAATGTAACTATGTCAACGTTGGAAATAAGGTGAGTCACAAATTATTATTTTTGTCATTTGACTTTTGTTTTGGTTGGATCTCACATATTTCAATATCATAGAATATTTTTTCTGGAGCATCCCTTTATTAGTTGACCAGGACTACCAGAACAAAATACCAGACTAGGCAGCTAAAACCTATGGCAATTCTTACAGTTCTGGAGGCTAGAAGTCCAAGATCAAGATGCTGTAGAGGTTGGTTTCTCCTGAGGCCTCTCTCCTTGGCCTGCAGATGGCCCTCTGTGTTCTCACAAGGCATTTTCTCCATGTGCACACTCACTTCTGGTATCTCTTCCTCTTCTAATACGGACACCCATTCTATTGGATTAGGGCCCCACCCTTATGACCTCATTTAACCTTAATTAACCCCTTAAAGGCCCCATCTCCAAATGCAGTCACATTGGGGATTAGGGCTTTAACATATGAATTTGGGGGGAGGGTCACAATTTATTTGATAACAATCTCATAGTGGCATGTCTTGCTTAATCGGCACTGGAGAATCATCAGGATATTTTCTGGGGTATGTTAGTTCTATATAATGGCTTGTCTGGCCGTGCAAGGAACCAAGTGCTAAGCCCTAAGAATAGCTAAGATAGCAGGTGTACTACTTGCATTTCATATGTGTATGTGCCTTTAAATTACATTTAAGAAATTATTTCAGAAAAATACTTAGATGCGGCATGATCCAGACAATGTTTCCATCAGAATGACTAAACACAGATTCTGAAATGCCTTCTGCCATAAAACACCTAGGTGCTGGATAAATTACTATAAATAGATTAATGCATTACTGGGTGCACAAGAAAGTGCCAGAGATCCAGAAAGGCATCTACACCAGAGCTAGCTTAGAAGCCTGAGGAGGACAGGGGGAGGCTCTCCTGCTTATGGAGGGGCAGAAGTAGTTTCTCCGGTGATTTATTCTAGTGAGTGAAGACTCTGCTGTCGTATACAAACACAGAGGAGCAACATTAAGCAGAGCCAACCTCCTAGTCAAACAATCACATGATATGACATATGTCTTATTATGAAAAACATTTTTGAGCCATATATATATATACTAGGTTAAATATGAAGCCTAAATATTTAATCTAATGGGATGAATCTATTTTATTTTAGTAGCCCAAATTATTCTACATATTTTGTTTATTCTTTTATTTATGTTATTAAAAAGTTCTGATTTTTCAGGCTCATCCAATCTCATTGGAAATATAACATTACCAAGGAAACCCCAAATTTCCAGGGTTTGTTTATGCTAGTAGTATTTTTAAAAGGTTACTCAGACTGTGAATTACCTCATTACTCCTTCTGCACAAATCAAGTAATCAATGCATGCAGCAGATGGACCATGCTCTCCACTGCAAGCCAGATAAACTCCCTAGTTGTGCACTACCCCCCCCCAAAAAAATGCATTTAAGAAAGTTTTCAGAAGACCACACTTTGAATGGCATTACAGCTGTGCCAAGTTAGTTGAGAATACAAAATACAGACACCATAACCATTAAAGTCAAAGTAAGCCAGGATTTATTTGCATTTTTTAATGGGCATGCAGAAGGAGGCAGGTGATATTACAGTGTTTACACCAAACCACCTGAGCCGAACGGGCTAAGAGAAACAGTTGGATTACCCATGTGTCAGCATTCTAATCCTATCAGGCTTGTCAGCGCTGTAATTTCCAACATATCATTTAGTTTCAAATACAGTAGGGGAGAGCCTCAATGTTTGTTTTGTTCTGATGAGCCAGATGACTCAGAGCAAGGACTTAGAATACTTCAGAAAATGAGGGAGTTTTGAAAATTACAGTGGTTTTGTTCACAGCTGTATAAATTTATTTTTTTTCTTTAAAGCAGGTACACAGTGAGCGGTATTTCCTGGGGCCTAAATCCCTCAAACAGTAATTTTCCACTCTTCTCTGGTTGCCTGAAACCAAGCAGCTACCAAGTTTGCCTAACTCAAATGAAATAACTTTGTAAATGAGATAAATTGCTTAACTCTTACCTTTTGATTAAAATTTTCAAATGCAGCAAACATAGGCATATGCTCCACAGCCTAGACGTATGCCTAATCTTATCCTCCTAGGCATGCCCTTGTCAGATCCTGAAAAAATTATTTCAGAAAATACCAGCACGCCAGCCATAGGGTACAGATTTTTATCTCCATCAGAATGGCAAAGTAGATATTCTTTCTGGCATAAAACATACAGATGCTGGAGAAATCACAGCATAAACTTTTAAAGGTTTGCTGAGTTTACGAGAAGGTAATGGACATCTCCAAGGGTCTGCGCATCCTGTTTCCCCCAAAAGAGTGAGCTGATCCCAGAGTGGTAACTACAGAGACTGTAGCTGTGTCTGCTGCCTGTGTCGCTGGAGGGAATGGAGAGGGGACAGGAACAGTCATGGCAGAGGGGAGAAGTGGCATCGCTGAATTGCCCTAACCTCAGTCACGGTTTTAGGCTCAGAACTGTCCTGTGGGGACTAAATGGAATCAACCCAGAAAACAGTTTTGCCTTTGGGTCCCATGTGGGGGAAAAATATGATATTAATTTTTCCTTGGAGGCTTGGTGTGTCTTTTCTCACATGGTCTGGAGTTGAGATTTACATTCCCCACACAATTAGAGAAATCTCATCTATAAACATTATCTTAAAGTACTCCCCAGGGGTAGCACCTCCTAATTCCCTCCAGGAATAAAAGAACATGATTTTATTGAATACCATTCTTAATCCAGGCCCCTTAGGTGCCTAAGAATTAAGTTTAGACAGATAGTTCATAGTAAAAAGAATTAACAAATATACGAGGAATTTAGGCCTACCAAACTTGTAACTCTAAAGACTTTGTATTATGGAAATATCAGACACAGAATCTAAAATGCCTTTATGTGAAAAAGGGATTGACATTTAAAATTTCATGGAAAGATTAAAGAGCAAATAAGATACAACTAAAGAGAGAATTAGTGAGCCAGAAAACAATTTTTGAAAAAGTTACAAAGACTTAAGTACAGAATAAAAATAAAATTATCTAAATTGTGTCTGATTTACGTTAATCCAACAAGTTTCCAAAAATATTGGTGTTAGGACTTATTTATAATCTTAAAAATTACTGAGGAGGACCCCAGCATGTTTTACTTATATGGGTTATACCTGTCGATAGCTTATTTAAAGGGTAAGATAAGATTCTAAAGTGTTACTTGTAAAAAGGGAACTCCATAAAAAAAGTCATACACTTAAATGTTGAGATTCAATAAAATTAATGATTGTTGACATTTCATTGGGTACATTATCAAGTAGAACGATCTATTATTTATGGCATTACTACTTGTATATAGTAGTGAAGAATGTAATGCCTCCAACACCCTATGTATTTTGAACATTCACTTATTTTCAACTTTCTAAATTATGGGTTAAGTAGGCAAAGCTTATAATTTCTATTTATTTTTGTAAATCTTGTTTTCAGTACTAACAATAAAAATTTAGGTAAAACTTCTTGTGAAATATAAATATGTCAAGTATTGGTCCTGTGCAAGATATTAATGAATAATATACCTTTTGCATAATATAGAATTTCAGGCAATTGTGACTATCATAGGTTTTAAGTGAACTGTGTATTATTTTGCTGAGGTTTTTCACTAACACACACTATCAACATTATACAAAAAAAAAAAGTTTGTGCCCCATTCAAATCTACCTTAAAATTAATTTTATAAGGAAAAGACCACATTTAACAAGACTTTAGTTAAGTTTTATATTAACAGAACAATTCTTTATTGGATTCTTTTAATTAGCAATCTTCCCTCAGGTATTTAACTTATGAATAATTTACCAGAATAAAACAAAAAAGAAACAGTTATACAAGAATTCATCTATTGTGCCAAATGAAGCATACTTGTATTTGTAAGTATAACATGAAAAAGGGCAATTCTTTAATTTCTCCTTTAAAAAATCTTGTTGCAAGTATGATTTACAAGAATTATTATTCTAAGAAGATCAATTATTTTAAATTTTATTATCTTTTAAAGGTTAATGTATTTTAACATTAACTGCTGTATCATCATTGGTGCTATACATTTTCTGATGCACAGTTAAATGTTTATCTATAACCTGAACCCTTGCTCACTTTCATATCCTGTTTTATTAAATTATCTTTCAGGAAGCATGCTCAGGTACAACTGTAATTTATCAATTAAATATAAGAAGATACATTTGTTAGTTTCAAGAAAATGGCAGTACACTGATGGCAAACACTCATATAAAATGAAACTAATGGTGTCTATAATGAGGAAATGAATCCTTTTGTCCTCCAGTGATGTGCAACATGTTCATAAACACACTTTCCGTGCACCCTTACTGAAGGGTTATTAGATGTGTGGCATGCATACCAAGCCTCACACATTATAAAGACATCCCCATATATTTATAATTTTACTTGAATAATATATCAGGCACTTAGTTTCATTTTCACCACTTTGACTAATGAAATATAAAATACGAGGAAAGCCTGTGATCACGCCTCAGCACACCCTAAAGACAAGGAGATGACCTTCCTGGTGGGGAGCCTCATTATCAGAATCAAATACATTATGATCCTTCGTTACCATATTGATCATATATTATGATTTCTAAAGAGAACTCAAGTTCATGAGGGACCTTATCTATCAAAAGTTTTGGTTCTGTTGAGTAGAGATGGTCTAATTTTCCATCTTCTCTGAAAGATCCTTTTAGATATACAAATGATAAATTTTTCATTTTTTTTTTCATTTTAGTTTTCCTTTTAGCTAAACTAACTTTCATTTCTTCCACTGTTTATACTTAATCAGTGTGACAAGCTACAAGCATGACCTCTGATTCTTTTCTCTAATCTCTGGAAAGCAAGGTTGGGAAGCTTTGAAATGGATCTTCTCTCGCCCTTGTTCTGCTATTTGGAGTCTGTGGTCTGCACCTTATATTATTATGTATCATCAGCCTGCACTAAAGCAAATAATTAATTTGGTGAGAAGCCTCTCCACAATGGAAACTTTTCTTCAGTGTTGAGGCATTGTCCAAGGGAAAGCCCTTTGTAGGAGCGGCTCTTCTGCACAGCCCTCCAGTGGACAAGCGGGTCCAGATAGTTCTACCAGAGAACAGATGCTACAGACTCATCAACTGCAATGGGAAAATAAGGAAGCTTTTAGCAATGCAGCAACTTGCAGACTTTGCTAAAGATAGTGTGATAAACAGATGCTTCTAGCAATCAGAGAGCATGGCTCGCCAAACAGAGGTGTTACACAGCTGAGGTGTTACCTGCAAAATGACAAGCACTCTGTTTGCTAAACACCCAAAGGATGGATTATCTTTAAAAATAACAGAAATTGGGACAGTGTGCAGCAATCTAAGACATTGGAGTTGAAGCAATGAGTCTTCAGATAAAGCATGAAGTTGTGTTATTTGGATTCATCTATGCATTACCCTGCAAATATTGTTAGCTCAAACTTGTGAAATCGTTTTAGAAATAAAGGGGTTTGTAATATTCATAATATGTTCTGCAGAAACATATTCCTTAACCCCTCATGTGTGAATTTTTCATGCATCTGGAATCCTTGCTTTCAAACAGACTTGCAGAATGCCAGCAGCTTAAGTAAAGGTCGGTGGAAAACAAAGCCCATCTCTTGACTTTACACAAAATGTAGAGGCCTGAATTTTCAGAAAAGTCCAGTCAGCACTTAGGTTTCCTGAACTGCTTTGTAAAACCCAAAGGAGTGCTCGAGAAGAGGGTGAATTTGAGGGGCCATTGAACACAGAGCATTTTTCCAATTAGAGAAACACCTGCACTATATGGCTTTATGCTGATCTGTTGTGAGCGTTTTACAGAGTGTTTAACAGTCCTTCAAATTCCTCATTCGGCAAAATCCGAAATGGGCCGGGGGTGTTGCTGGCATGCGAGGACCACAGGAGGCATCTCGCTGGGCTTAATTTGATACCCTACCCACAGTGCAGGGTGTTTGGCCTGGTGGAACCTCAAGTGCCACCCATAGACACACTGATTAACAGCCTGTGTGTATTGGCTTCTGGGAAAAAAGTATCGTTTTCTTTTACTTAGTGAGAAGCCATTGTTGGAAAAAGCAGTGACTCAGCTCTTCAGCAGTGAAACTATTTACATGGGCAAGAAAGGCCTCTGCAGGCTTGCAAAAATCTTGCTGCAGATATATTTTTTTCCCTCTTTCCTTATGAAACTGTGGTTCAGGTACGGCCATGAATTTTCAAACATCTTTTTGAACATCCATTGCTTAAAATAAACATGCGCTTTGCTGCCAGAGGACCCGAACAATAATTACCTTAATTATTTCTGTTTACCCTTGGAGAAATGTAGTATCTGAAACTGCAATATGAGAGTTGTTGGGCTTTTAAATACTCCCTTTCTGTGCAGTTAGTAAACACTAAAGGATGAGTATAAAGTTTATCTGTATTTATGCGATGGTTTCAAAAAACCACACTTTTAAAGCGCAGCTCCAGCATTTTCTAAACCCTGCCAACTGTATTTTGAAAATCGCCTTTGGAGTAAAACATTAATGAGACAGCACAGTTTGCTTTTCTAAAGACAAAACTACGTTTGAAATCTCTTCAGGTATTATTGTTGCTGTTACCTAAGTTTTCTAAGTAAGAAAGCCACATTTGTAGTAAAATGGAATGCAAAATGATATGACTGAGACTATTTTTTTAAAATAAGTCCTCAAGAAGAGATATGCACACTAAGCCCTTCTGATATTTTGTTGAGCAAGGCAAGTGCCAGCCTTCGTGCCTTAATGTTCTTGACTTTCGTGTTAAAGAAAATACTCCAGCAATGGAATTGGTGCCTTCTTATTTTAATTATGACTCTGTAATTTCTTTGTAACTAGAGTTAAATTAGAATTTTTTTCTTTCAGCAATATTTAAATTCACTGAAAATAGCTAAATTTAATAACCTACCGTCAAGGATTGTTTTAAAAATCACACAGCAGAAAGGAATAAAGATAGCTGCTATTATACCAATAAACCACCAGCGTTAAAGCCATGAAATACAAAATACACCAGCAACAACAACAAATGTACAGGAACTTCAATACACGTGCACCCTAAAAGTTATTAAGTATTACTTTTGTAGTCCAGTTAATAATAAGCACCAGTTTAGCCTTGGCCATACCATTAAAGTTGCCACGTATTTAAGAATAAAATCCCTTTCAGTGACTCAGGTCCTAGTCTGAAATAAAAATATGTATCTGCTCATGTGAAGGGACTGTTATAAGCCTGACTCATCACATTGAATCAGATTCAGTTGATGTGCCGTGGAAACTGATTATAAGAATTGGAGTTATTCCTGTCATACCCACCTAAATCGAAGTCAAGGGGTCAGATGAGCAAAGCATTAAGGACACAAAGTGCCTGCTCCAGGAATTATCTTGAAAGCCCAACTGCCAAAGAGACTTATTATAATCTTAAGAACAGTTTTACGTAGGAGCTGCCAAAACAACTTGCCATGACTTTCAGGACCACACTGGTAAAACCATACCTACTGCCACCACTCGGCAGAGCTGGCCAGCTCCCAGAGGTCTTCACTGGCACCAGTCAATTTACTTTCCAACCAGTTTACGTAACATTTCTTATTCCCCATAAATCCCCAACCTCTTCCTTTGGTCTTTGGACATATGAGAGCACCGTGGTCTGCGCATATGTCTGAATTGCAATTCTTTTTTAATAAATATTCCCAAATACAACTCTTTGCTTAGCAATCTATCTCTATGTTTTATTTGCTTTTGACAGTAGGAAGGTGTTCTGAAGTACAGTAGGCTCTTGGTAACCATTAGCCCTTCCAGCCCATTCCAGTGAGTGTATTAAAAATAGTAGTTTGTGTTTTGGCCTTTTAACTGTGAATGGGGTCTTCTAAAATAGTCTCAGATTACAGTAAACACCAACTTTAGAACTTACCCTTCTAAAGAGTAATATACTAATTGCTATCAATAGTGTTCAATTCACTTCTAGGGAATGTCAGATATTTAAAAATTTGAGTTACTCTGGAACTTAATATAATCTTTCAAGTGTGTAAAAAAGTTTTGAAATTACCATTTTTCCCCCTCTCTTAGTCATCTTTTCCCACACAACATAGAAAGAGGTTGAGTAAGAATTCAGTTATACCTAAAACCAATGGGAATCAAATCTAGAGGCATATTTGTGGTATGAGAATTCCTTGGATTGTATCCACGATTTAATCTGAAGCAGCATTTTCTTTCTCTCTTGGTTTCTTAATTTTTTCTCCCTAAGCAATTAAAACTGCGTTGGTTCTTAATATAGCTCATCCTACACCTGAATATATTAAGGTTAAATCTGTGTTCTTTACAATGATTGTAATTTTGTAGAAAGTGTCTTGCATAAAAGGATTGTTTTAAATAATATTTGCTAATGAGCTTTCCCTCATTTTTGTTCATTTATAGATGAAATTAAATCTTTATTCAGAAGTAAGAAAGAAGTCTGTCACTGTCGTATGGAACCCTCAGGGTCCTAAGTAGAAATGTAGTACCAGCCATTAAAGCAGGAGCTAAAATGTTTGTTTCTTCCTGGGGGCATCATCAGTCAGTGAGGTTTTCTTCTGGAAATGGCTGCAGGTGGAAGCAGCTAATGGCCAGGCAAGCACAGTGGTGCACACTTGCACAGGGGACATTTGCTGATGACAATGACGAGAAGAAGGCACTACCACTCACAGTGCGCTAAAAATGACTTCTGATGCTCCAGGGACAGAATCACTGCGATGAACTGTGTGGCAGCAATGCTTTCACCTACAGGGAGGCCTTAAAATCAACGCACTTTATTTAGCCTCCAAGCCAATCGCAGAAGTTATTTCGTTTTCTTTTACAATGATTTAAAAATATGCGTGTGATCTGTTAAAGCATTGCAGCTATTGGAACGTCACTTTTTAGAAAAGCCTTACCTGGTCTGTCTTCCTGATATAGATCTATGATTGACTGAAACTCCCTTTAGTTCAATTAAGCACAGACAGCCCTTGACTTACCAGGGTTTGACTTACTGTTTTTCAGCTTTATAATGGGGCGAAAGGTACACGCATTCAGTAGAGACCATGCTTCGACTACCCATACAACCATTCTGTTTTTCACTTTCAGTATAATTTTAAAGAAATTACATAAAATATTTAACACTTTATTATAAAACAGGCTTTGTGTTAGACGATTTTGCCCAGCTGTAGGCTAATGTGGGTGTTCTGAGCATTTTACGGTAGACTAGGCTAAGCTGTGATGTTCAGCAGAAAAGTGCATTAAATGCATTTTCGACTTACGTTATTTACAACTTATTATGGGTTTATCGGGACCATAACCCCATAGTAAGTCAAGGAGCATCTATACTGAATTATTCAAGGGCCACTTTATTAGGACTCTATTTGCAGAGACACCACAGGAAGCTAGGCTGGCTTCAGAAAAATTTTTGATCTGTAGGGCCAGGTTAAGGCCAGTATCCTCACTATTATACCTGAGAGACAAATATTTAGTAAATTTGGGAAATTTTCCATTCAGACATTTAATAATCAGGTTGGTATCTATAGAGCCCCATGCATGGATATAATGGTGAAAACAGGCTCTGCTTACAGGAACCTCTCCGAGGAGATGCTGGTTTGGGCAAAAATGACTCAGGGATTCTGCAATGTTGAGCATGATGATGTTTTTTACAGTATTTGACTCTATTGTAGATGTTGGATCACGGTGTTATGGGTTCAGGGGATACTGACTTCCTTTCAATAAAACCAATGCTGCAATTTCACCACAACAAGTGTGAAAACTGACCAAGCAGGAGACATGGCAAAGGGGATGCTTTAAAGATGAAAATCATCCAGGAAAATGGCATGATACGATCATAGGCACCCGAGGACCTGTGATGCATTGAAATTTATTTCCATTTCATAGGTGTGAATTTGAGGACTGGGAGAGCCACAAGGAACCAGGGAGAAAACATGAGAGTCACTCAGAGGAGAAGAGCACAAAGAAAAGTCAGATTTGGGGAGATTAAACCTGTGCTTTGAGAAATGAAACTTTCATTCTTCAATACTAAAATATTGCATGATAACATTTTCCTTTAAATTGTACATTTAGTGATATAAATGGATTTGAAAGCACAAATCCAGTTACTAAATGCTCAGGAATTATTTGCTAGAGACTTACAAGTAGCAAAAAAAGAACAAAAAAAAAAAAGCCCTTCAATTCACAGGAAATGAGGGATCAGCTAGATCTATTTGTTTGCTTTCAAGACAACTTGACATTCTTTCAGATTTGATCTAACTAGGTTAACAAGTGAACCAGAAATATTGCTGACATGCACAGAACACTTGCAGGTCTGGTCTGTTCTTGCAAACTTGTTAAAAACTGGACTAAAGAAGCAAGGATTTTAGAAGAAACATTTGTGAATTTCCAATTTTAAAGCTATTATCTCTGTATTGCAAAGAATAACACAAATGAAAATCAGAAACTAGATGGCATAAGAGAAGGGAGTGTGTTTCTTGGAAATCTAGTACAGATTTTTGACGAGGTCCTAGGAGGACAGAACTAGAAAAAGAAATTACTTTTTATATGCAATATATTTGGTTGAAGCCCTGGGGTAAAATGATAGGCTCATGATAAATAGGTACTTTGGGACAACTCAGAGGTCCCTTGGCTTTAAAATTCCTGGATACTGTACTTAACCTTTAGAACTTTCCAAAAGCATACTGCACACAAGTTGCTCCCTTGAAAATTCCCATTTTGAAAATAAAGTCTAGAGTTACAGAGCAAATTATGCCCCAGTGCCTGGATCCAAAACATATATGTGGCTTTGAAGAAGGGATACACCTGGGAAAGGACCTGACAAAAAGTGGAGGTGGTGAGCTGTAGAGGTGGACTTGAAATGTGTTCCTCTTTCA
The DNA here is from genome assembly GCA_963573855.1 of Lepilemur septentrionalis. Taxonomy (NCBI): domain Eukaryota; kingdom Metazoa; phylum Chordata; class Mammalia; order Primates; family Lepilemuridae; genus Lepilemur; species Lepilemur septentrionalis. The sequence continues at coordinate 72,251 of CAUYMX010112018.1, forward strand.
AGTTGGGGGATATGCCATGCACGTTGAGGGGTGTCAAAATGACTCATTTCCTCTTTGCATATATTTATTTTCTAAATGCAAATTTATATTATGAAAGTTCTTTTGGATTTAGAACTTTGTTTTGCCAAATCAAAATTTGTTCTCCAAGAGAATAAAAGTTAAGTGATTTTCAGCACTCATGAGAAACACTATAGATGTTAATTTATCTGTGTTTTGAGCAAAGAAATGACCCCTGGCAAGGGTAAAAGATACTCAGCAAAGGAGAAAGCCAAAATGAGCCCCCAGTCCAATATTCTCCTTTCACAAGTGAGGATATAGAGGTTTAGACATTTATTCCAACTCATTTAGCTTGGGAATTTATAGGACTAGAAATTAAACTCCTTCTACTTTCCATTTAGTTCCATTACCAGGAGGTCTACTTACAATTTACAAGGGTTGCTTTGTTATTGTTTAACTGGAATTGGAAATTTATAATCAAAACATTTATCCACTCAAAATCTGTACTCAGGCCAGGAGCAGTGGCTCACGCCTGCGATCCCAGCACTTTCAGAGGCCAAGGCGGGAGGATTGCTTGAGGCCAGGTGTTCGAAACCATCTTGAGCAACACAGTGAAAGCCTGTCTCTAAAAAAAAATAGACAAGTCAGCCAGACATGGTAGCGCATGCCTTAGTCCTAGCTACTCAGGAGGCTGAGGCAGGAGGATCACTTGAGCTCAGGAGTTTGAGGTTGCAGTGAGCTATGATGACGCTACAGCACTCTAGCTGGGGTGACAGAGTGAGACCCTATCTCAAAAAATAATAAAATAAAAATAAATAAAAAATAATAAAAGAAAAAGAGAAAAATTAGCTGAGTGTGCTGTGCATAGCTATAGTCCCACCTAGTTGGGAGGCCGAGGCAGCAGGATAGCTTGAGTCCAGGAGTTCGAGGCTGCAGAGAGCTATAATGATGTCACCGCACTATACCCCAGGCAACAGACCAAGACTGTCTCTAAAAACCCCAACCTGTACATAGATGTTCACAGCAGCTTTATTTACAATACTCCAAAACTAGAAATAATCCAAATGTTCACCAACTGGTGAATAACTAAACACACTGTGGTATGAATGAAGTTGCAAAAATTTGTGATAATTTCATTCTATAAAATACTACTCATCAATAAGACGGAAAGAACTGCTGATATGCACAAAACATTGATGCATCTCAAAAGATGCTAAGTAAAGGAAAAATTTCATTAATATGAAATTCTACAAAAAGCAAAACCATCAGGATAGAAAACAAGTCAATTGTTCCCTGGGCCTAGGGTTTGGAGGAGGAGAATGACTGCAAACTGGCATGAGAGAACTTTTTGGGGTAGCGGAAAGTTCTATATCTTGATTTTGGTCATGATTACAGGACTGTATCTATTTGTAAAAACTTAAACTATACACTTACAATGAATGAATTTTATTGTATGTAAACAATATCTCAGTAAAACTAATTTTTAGGAAAAACAAAAACAAACAAACAAAAACCCAAAGCATTATGGCTGAACTATCCTAAAGGTGGTCTGATTTTCTTTACTTTTTGAACCTTAATTTAAAGCATAAATTTGACTTTAAAAATCATTATTAAATGTCTGCGGATTATAGCATCTCAATTTTCAATCCTCCCAGATTATCCAGTGTATTGTGAGACTCCAAATTGGAGGCGTATGATTAATGGTGAAATTTTGTGCTCTAAGAGCTCTTCATGTATCAGCTGAGGCAAAAGGATACAAAAGGTTTTGAAAAACAAATAAACTTTAAACAACCCAAGTGTCCATACATGGGTGAATGGATACACAAAATGTGATGCACACCGTGGAGTATTATGCAGCCCTAAAAAGGAAGGGAAGTGATGCATGCTACAATATGGATAAGTCTTGAAGACACTGTGCTAAGTGAAACAAGTCAGTTAGTAAAAGGCAGATACTGTATGTTTCCACTTATATGAGGTGCCTGGAGTATTAGACTCACAGACAGAAAGTAGAATGGTAGGTACTGGGGTGGGGAAGGGGACACTGGTCAGTAATTTAATGAGTACAGAATTTTAGTCTTGCAAGATGGAAAGAGTTCTGGAGATGGTTGCACATGAGAATGTACTTAACACTACTGAAATGCACACTCAAAAATGGCTCAGATGTAAATTCTATGTTATATGCATTATACTACAAGTAAAAAAAAAAATGAGCATAAAAACCACCAACAAAAAAAATTAGAAAATATAAACAAAATAACCCCAAAGGAGAAATCAAGTCTGATTATGAGAAAGATTGAACAGACAAGTTTATTTGATTTTCCTTGGTTTGGTTTTTAAAGAAAAGATAAGAAGCAAAGCTGCCAGTTGGAAAGAAAGCAGAGAAACCAAAGCTAATAGCAGGGTAATTATGTATGCATGTATTTATTTATGATTACGACAGGATGACAGTTTGAATGTGTGAAGAATAAGCATAATAGACAGGATAAAAGCTGAAAGCCTGCTCACGCTGTGCTCACACTGTGTGTCTCTAAATCCCAGCTCAGCAATTTAATGGTTTTGTGACCTTGGACATGTTATCTATGCAGTGCCTCAGATTCCTCATGTTAACATGGGCGTAATTCTATTGTCTCCCAGAAAGAATTGCAAGAACTCAGGTGTTGCAAGGACTCAAAAAATTATCTAATGCATATAGAAGCACTTAAAATCTGAAATCTAATAAAAAGGATATAGTATCAATACATGTTAAATTAAAATATCCAAAATTAAAATGAACAATAATGGCCGGTTAATTTCTTTATAGTACATAATTGATATTGTGAATTATTACTAAAAATTATAGGGATCAAAATAATGCTTTTGTTTGTTTCAAAAATATTCTACATTCCTCCAAGATGATTCTATTCCATCCTGTCATGTAAAATCTCTCTCTTAGCATAAAACTTCAACAGACAATTCCAATGTTTTCACATTTCTCTCTCTCTTTTTTGTAATGATAATACATGTTTCACATTGAAAGAAAAAGAAGAAAGAAACAGGAGATTCATATTTTTGGGGAGCACAAATACTGGGCTGAGAAAGGACAGTTGCATTTCTGTTGTTAGTCTTGAATACTGGAATCACAGTGAGGACTGGATGACTCATTGCTTAGTTGTGTTCACATGTTTTTTTCTGCTGTAGAATCAACTATCAACAATTGATTTAAATTTGATATTGATGATAATGTATATAAAAACCATTAAAGTGAATAGCATGACATGAACAAGAATATTCCATGATACATTTAAGATGACTTCTCTGTTAGAGTTTGGTAATGTATTTGAGACAATGCATTACAGATGTATCTTCAGCAATATGTGAGAAAATAGTATACAATTATTAGTTAAATTTAACTTGGTAATTTGTATAATCAATATTAGTACAAAGAAGATATAATAGCAAAAAAATGAAAAATTTCCCAGGAAATGCATGTGAAATATCCCTCACACAAAATGAGATAAATAGCTGGGCTCGGTGGCTTGTACCTATAATCCCAGCGACTTATAGGTAAGAGGATCATTTGAGGCCAGGAGTTCAAGACAAGCCTGGTCAACATAGTGAGACCTCATCTCCAACTAAAAAATAAAAACTAAAATGAAATAACAACAAAAAAGATGAAATAAATCCTGGGGAAGTCATGGTAACATTTTTGAGATAAAGGCCAGATAAATAAATAAAACAAAAATTTCAGTGAAGTTTGTCATTAAAATATTAAAATGAAGCATATGTTGAGACTATTATTGCATTCCTAATGAATCTTAAGATTTGTATTGGCTACCATTCCAAAATATAATTTTATATCTCTGATTTATGCCTTCAAGTAAGGATCCTAAAATATTGCAGATTACTGCATTCAACATCTGTGATCTCTACTTATGAACCAAACCAAACCGAACAAACAACCAACAACAAAAAAGTCTAGCCAAAACAAAAAGCCACCTTAAATAAAGTTGACTCTAAAATTCCCTTTAGAATGAAAAAAAAAAGCCTTAGAAAAGACATTATTAAGATAGGTGTGGTGACTCAGTTCTGTAATCTCAGCACTTTGGGTGGGAGGCCAAGGTAGGAGGATTGCCTGAGGCCAGGAGTTTAAGACAAGACCCTATCTCTACAAAAAATTTAGCCAAGTGTAGCGGTGCATGTCTGCAGTCCCAGCTACTTGGAAGGTTCAGGCGAGAGGATCGCTAGAGCACAGGAGTTTGAGGCTGCAGTGAGCTGTGATCATGCCACTGTACTCCAGCCTGGAAGACAGAATGAGACTCTGTCTCTAAAACAAACAAACAAACAGATTATTAGATTCCAGTTGTCAAAGACCCTATGAAAACATAATGTCTCTCTGAATGAAAGGTCCACTATACCTCATGTTTAAATGTGCACATTAAAAAAAAAAAAGAAATAGAAAGAAAATGCATAAGTTCTCTTAATCATTAAAGCACTATGACATGAAAATAGGTAGTTATAACTTAGTGAAAAAATAAATGCCTGATGAAATTTTATTGGCTGAAATTGTGAATGAGAATCTAACATCATGGTATAACGCTATTTACATTTTTACCTTAATATTTAAAGAGGTAAAGTTAGCTTTGAAACTTACTGTAGGTCTATTCCTACACTGACCTGGACTTTTTTGTTTAACAAATTTAGAAAGGGTACTTATTAACTAAGTAATTATGTAAAACACACAGCGTGTTCCTTATATATATTTAAAGCAATCCTGGTCAACTAACTTCTTAATAAAGTGAGAACTATAGCTTATGTAATGAAAATATATTTGAAAGTCATGATTAAGAAAGTTTATTCAAAATATTTTTCATTTTAATTGTTGAAATTACTCACAAAATTTCCGTAGGTCTTAAAAAACATAGAGAAAAACGTAATAATGAGGTTTGTGATAATACTTATCAATATTTTAAATGCTAGTTTCAACAAAACATGCTTAACTACAAATCCTTGATTAGTCATCTAAATGTGCCCAAATATGTTGTATACTTGCTAAACATTTAAATAATTACATAACCACACCTTCCTTCAATTTCTATGTGTTTAAGCTTGTTGACCACAAAATTTATTAATAAAAATTATTTTTTCATAAATTTACTTTTTAAAAAACCATTTTGTTTGTTATTATCAATAGAATAAACCAAATATTGACTGTTTAAATTAGCTATGGTAGACTAACTGCTGTATAACAGGTAGTTTCCAGAATGTATAATGGTCCAATCACAATAGAAGTAGATTTCTTACTCCTGTAACAGTAGTGAGTAGGTAGACATGACAGGGGAGTGATCCTTTTCCTCACAGTCATTGAAGGATCTGAGTTGATAAATATGTTGTCATCTATTACCTGTGATTGCTGGAGTCAGCCCAGGGGTTATCTCCAATCCAGTTTGCCATAAGGAGTGAAGAACGTGACAAGCACACATGGGCACTTTAAGGACTGGGCTCAGATGGCACTTCGCACTTCTCATCACGTTCTTTTGGTTTGAACTTGGTTACACGATCACAGCTATTTTCCAAGCAGACTTGACAGTAAGTGGAGCTGTGTCCCTAAAAAGAAGAGGAATCAAACTTTGGAGAGCATCTACTATGCTACGTAACAGTGAGTCCATACACTCTTAGAAGACAAGAATTTTCCTAAAATTACGGACCACCTGATTGGGGGCAGAATAATGTCTTCCATTGTTCTTTATCCATTGCAGATACACATAACGGATTGGTGTTTATGAAGCCAAGTGGAATGAATTTGAGAAACACATAAAGTGATTGGCTTCTATCAGCATGCACAGTGGAAAGCGATGTCCTTTAAGGACATTGGGTAAGATGGACACTGGGCCTTCTGCTGACCCCAGATAGGAGCCAGTCATGGTATGAAACCGTCATGTAAATCAAGGGCATTTTCATAGCCCTCAAGGGTTAAATTCAAAAGGAAAACAGCTTGGAATTGCCAAATTCTACTCTTGGAGAAACATCTTGTCTAGTGCTTGGGTGTGGCTGGCTCATTCAGAGATGGGTGAGTTGTGAACATGTGGAACAGCTTTGAGGAACGTTTCATGATCTGGTATCTGCTGTCAAGAGTTCATGTTGTTGAGAAGCATAATGTCATGCCAGATGAGATAGGGAGATCTCACGCTATCAAGAGGTATCTAAGGGGAACTTCGGACTTGTTCCAAAGTTTTATAATGTAGAGAATGCTAAATAATGGGTGGTACAATAACCTAATCTCCAAACTCCAATACAACACACTGCACCTTGCCACCGGGCCAGTCTAGAAACACTGCTTCAATTATGTCATTCTCTTGGTAAAAGGCTATAGTGATTGCTCATTTGTACCCAATTCCCTGCCGTGTACTCAAGGACCTTTATAATGTGAGCTAATCTATTCAATAAACTTATTTCCACTGCTCACCCCTATGAAAAGCCTTCGCTTCAGCTAATCTTGAGTTCCTAGCCTTCAAATATGATTTATATATTTTCTTTGCCCATACCCTTTAGATAGCATGAATATTTGACCCAGTTTTCTTTGCTTATAAAATACCTGCTTTTCTCTCCAGATGGATCAAGTCTGAATTTCTCCATAACAAACAGAATTCAGAATGAGTTCTCTCCTCCTTTCACACCTGTAGCCTTTATCATCTAAGCATCCATTATTGTTCTGGTTTATTTGTGCTTGAACTGTTAGCAATGTGTTTGCTTTTCTCATGTTCCTTCATTTCAGCAACTTAATTAAAAAAATCCGAGGAAAATGGATTTTTTGGCCTCTATTTTTTTTTTTTTTTTTTTTGAGACAGAGTCTCACTCTGTTGCCCGGGCTGTAGAGTGTCTATTTTTTTTAATATTTCAATGTGTTTTCCTTATTGAATTCTCAACAAACATATGCTGACTGGCCCATAGATATGACATAAACCCACGAAAAATAATACCGAATGATGAAGATGTGGTTTAACTGGGAAGAGGCTAGGAATCCAACGTATAAACCAACTCTTCCTGTAGTGGCCTGTGATGGTAAGAGAGTGGTTTCTGTGTTAGGTAACCCAACAGATGGACTAAACACACACTTCATGTTGCAAGAGCAACCATTACAAAAACAGACACTGCTTGAAGGAACTTCTATATCCAAACTACAAAGAACATCAAAGCCATTATCATGAGAACAACCTGAACCTGGTTGGCTACCATCTGAGATAGAAAAAACTAAATTGTTTCTCCTGCTGTCACACTCAACAACACCCAACACAGCACAGACACCTCTGTCTCCCCACACACCA
>CAUYMX010112019.1:0-19264 GCA_963573855.1 Lepilemur septentrionalis
ATGGTCTTGACGTGCTCGTGCAGGTAGTGGCTCTCCAGGAAGTTGCAGAGCTGTGGGTCGCCCTTCTCAGTGGCCAGCTGGTGCAGCTCCAGGAGGCTCTGGTTGACGCTCTTCTCCAGGTGGAAGGCGCACTCCATGGCCTGCAGCCCGCCCTCCCAGTCGTCGGGGTCGGGCTTCCTGACGTCGTAAAGGTAGATGCGGCCACCGCGCTGGTTCTGCAGGCCCATCAGCTTCTCGGCGTGCTCCCTCTCCTTGTGGGACTGATGCAGGAAGTAGCCGAAGAAGTGCCTCAGGCCCACATCGTTGCGGTTGAAGTAGAAGGCCATGGAGAGGAACACGTAGGAGGCGTGGAGCTCCAGGTTGATGTGGCTGTTGATGGCCACCTCACAGTCGGGGTGGTAGTTTAGGCGCACACGAGAGATCGCGGCCATGATGGGCACCACAGGCGTGTGGAGGTGGAAGAACGGGAGGCTGCCTCGGGAGGGAGGGCGGGTTGCGGAGCGGGCAGCGGTAGCGTTGGGGGAGGCGGGGCCCTTGGAGTGAACTCACGGTGGGTGAGGGCCGTGGTCTGCCGGGTTGGCCTCCGGGTCCGCTGGCATGTGAATGGCGGCTCCTCTGCCTGTAGACCGGAAGTGAGCCCGGGGGCGGTAGTGGGTGGAGTCATGGGGGCCACAGGAAAGGGATCAGGGAGCTTGAGGGCAGAGTTCCGTGTGCAACCTGGGTAGTTCGGCAATGTCTGGCCGCTGTTGAATTTTTAATTTTGCAATAACATTTGTAGTGTCCAAAGACTTTCTCTTGTCCTCTAAATTATTCCCCAGTGTAGTAGCCTGCTCTCATTTTATAAATCTATTGTCTTCCTTAAAATTTTAAGAATACGAATTTGTACCTTTTGATAAAGTTCTCTAATGTTTCCTGTGTTTTATCTCCTCCCCTCCCCCCCCTGCCCCGCCCAAACTACTTCTTTTCATTCCTCATGACCTCGTCTTCACTTTCCTCAAATATCTGGCAAGACTTTGTCCATTCATGATTGGGAATCAAGGACTCTTTGGGGATTAGCCTAGATAATTATCACCAATCTGATGTACAGTTGTGATGTCCTTTCACTAATAGGCTTCTCCTGTGAGTAGGAGGGTGGAGTGTGTCAATTCGTCTTCTTCTGGGATAATGGAGCTTGCAGGTACGATAGGAACTATCCCAAATGGCAAAAGCATGGCATTTTCTCTGGTATTGGAAGTCTTTATTGAATCTCTATTCTAGGTAGATGTGTGCTTCTGTATGGATGTTCTACGATGTCTTCTGTGCTCTGAAGCTTAATTCTCTCTGCAGAAGAGATTCCTCCATGTCCTGGGGAACATGATTTTGGATATCTTTTGAGGCTCACAGCTTCAACACCAGAGTAAAAACTCTCTTTTTCAAATGTTAATTGGAACAGTTCTCTCTTTTCATATTTTGGGGCCCTTACAAAATAAATCCCGTGTCTTTCCCTCTCAATTTAAAATCAGTTAATAGACACAGGACTCAGGTGACTAAGAGTAGGCTTAGGTCTATAGCCAAATGGACTTGCTAATACTTTTTAAATACTCCCATTAGAGAAATTTACTGTGCCAAAGTAAGTTCATCAAATTTCATTTGTTTTCCTTTTGGTCACACAACTTTATTGTATTTCCCAGCTACCTTTGCTATTGGGTGTGGTCATGTACTGAGTTCTGGCTAATTGGTCATGAGAAGAAATGATGTGCACCATAATTTGGCATAGTTCATACGTAACCCCCTGTGCAATCGATATGCTGAATGCAAAAGAGGAAGAGTCCTAGAATGTGACACATCTACAGTGTGGAAGGAACAGGGGTCTTGGAATGACATATGGAGAATATGCCCCACCACCATCAACAACATGCACTGGACCTTGATAATAAAAAATATAAAATTTTCCTCAACAAGCCAAAGAGATTTGGAATATTTGTATATTTGCAATAGCAGATAGCCTCTCCTGAATAATCAAATCACTTAGTCAAAGGAGGTGCTGGGTAACCAGAGAGTGCCCCTGTTGGCTTATGGCATTTCCTCTTCTTGGAAATACAGATCCAAAGGAAGAAAAGTCTAGGTAAAGGTGAATAATTACACTCTCTTCTATTTGCAAAATTCACTATTAATAATAATATATATCAGTCCTCCTCCTTTTTTCCCTCCTGGAGAGTGGGATGGAAAATGCCTCATGGACATATGAGGATCAAGGAAAAGGTTTCTTTTATCCTCAATGTCTAGGAATTAAATCAGAGGGGTCCTTAGGTGCCTAACCTTAAGCCAACAAGAGAAGGCACAAGGAGCAGGGACCACAACTCTCTGACCCCTGATCCAGTCCGCTGTTGGGAGGGAGGTGGCTCATGTAAGGACATGGGGGCACCCCTAGAACCATGTAATTGGAGTATGTGTTGGTGTGGAGCAAGTCCCTAGAAAAGGGGGACACTAGTTCCAGAATTGGGCAGAGGTGATGGTGGTGGTGGTTAAGCAGATCCTCAACAGAGAGTGCCATTTGGTCATCCCTATTGAACTGTGGGGTGTGTAGAGTTAGGGTGACTCCCATACTGTTTGTGTCTCCCACACTGCCCACCATGCCCGGCACATAGGACATCCCTCACCTTTGGAAAGGAGTAGAGAGGGGAAGGAGCAATGCAAGCAGGCAGAGAAAGCAAAGGAACAAACTGTTTGAGCATCTGTGGGGAATGGATATGGTTTCAAGTCCTAGACGCAGACATGAAATGCCTTTGGGCAGAGTTGTCTGTCAGTGCTCTGGATGAAGTCCGGGTTCAGGAGCCTTGCCACAGGTAGCACCGGTTAATAAAGTTGACCAGGGAGCCAGTCTCAGCTTGGTGACCAGAGAATAAATGGATGATTTAATGAGTCCTTAGCAGACAAGACTAGTGTGATTTCCTGTATTCTCACAAATCCTCACAATACTTCGAGGTTGGAATGTTTTTTATTATTACAAAGATGAAGAACTGAGGTCCTAAAAATAAATTCCTTGCCCAAGATGATATGGAAACTGGATTCAATGTCAGGTCTCATGTTCAAGTGTAACCGAGGGACTTCAGTCACCTCTTCAATAAAATGAGGTATCAATAGGACACTGGGTCATATAATTTCTTGAGGCCTCTTAACAATATGGAAACAAGGGGATGTAGAAAGAAGCAGTAAGCAGCTGTAGCTGTTATCATTCTATAGTAGCACAGCCATCCCCTACCCAAGCTTTCATGGGATATCAGCCTTATATTTTGACAAGTCCAAGTTTCTCCTACTCAACTTCACAGAACAAACATTCCTTGTTCAATTGCCTTATATTTTGGCGAGGCCACATTTCTCCTATTCAACTTCACAAAACAGATTGTTCAGTTTCTACTGGAAATGTAGTTTAAGTAATTATAAAAAAGAAGAAAATTAAGGGCTATGAGATTGAACAAAGCTCTTCCGCAGGGAGCTGCCAAGCCTCTGACCATGAATGAGATAAGGGAATTTAGGCTCTTTATTACTCCTCTGATGTGCTGTCTAACCCCCATCATTTGTGCTTGATTTAAATGTTGTGGGTCTGAATTTTAGGTGATATTTCTCCATAAAGTTTTGGCCTTCCATCATTGTGCTATGGAGATAAATAATATTTCATTTAAGGGATAGAACTGATACCTGAATTGCCTTTCCCCATACAAATAATTGTTTACTTGTTATATGTACCTCATTGGCTTAAGTAAAGCAACAATCAATTCTTTTCTCTCTTTTTTTTCTTTTTCTTTTCTTTTTTTTTTTTTTTTATGAGGCAGAGTCTCACTCTGTTGCCCAGGCTGGAGTGCACTGGCATGATCACAGCTCACCGCAACCTCAAACTCCGAGGCTCAAGCCATCCTCTTGCCTCAGTCTCCTGAGTAGCTGGAACTACAGGCACATGCTACCATGCCTCGCTATTTTTTTTCCATAGAGACGGGATCTTGCTATCTTGCCCAGGCTGATCTTGAAATTCTGGCCTCAAGTGATATCTCTACCTCAGCCTCCCAAAGGACTAGGATTATAGGTGTGAGCCACCGTACCTAGTGTAAACCAGCAATTCTTAAGTGTGATCCATAATTCTCCACATCCAATTTTTGAGTCTAGGGGTGAGGGGTGGGCATGATGTGAAAGACAATTTTCAGGATCCATGTTCTGCATTTAGGGTCGAACAACAGAGTTAGACTCATTTCTTCCACAAACTACCACACAGAACAATGAGGAATCATCACTAATCCTCAATGCTCTCCTGACCATTATTGGTCCTAAAATCTACTACCTCAGTTACAGTTTTTATTCCAATTAAAAACTGTCCACTAGTGACAAAGGAGTTCAAATTGACACCTCTGTCACTTGTGAGAAGAGACTGTGACTCTCTCCTGGAGAGTTTGAGTCTAGCGGGGGGGCCAGTGCTATTTACTGCTTGTCAGATCACCAGTTTCACCCATTGGAGAGACTGGCGGAGAAGTCACAGGAGGAATGTGAATAGCAGACGTTTTGGTGGTGTGGGCCGCTGTCCATAAGCGTGTCACATCTTACTTTACATCCTCTAAGGCTGGAATTGGTCACAGAAATGATATTGGGAACAAGGGCATTCTCCAAAGACATAAAGGTGCAATATGAATTTTTAATAAAAAATATTGCTGATTTCCTGTAACCTTTGGCTCTCCAATCATATAGGGCATCTGCCCCCACCGTTGGGCTATAGACCCTGATAGAGACAGGGTAGGGCAGCCAGCACTTTCAGAGTTACTGCATGTGGCCTGCAAATCCATATTTTCACTGCGCGTATCTGAGGGCTGAATAATGGTTCAATGTGACCTGCTATTTTCATAAGCACATGGATGCTCTTGTGATTAAGAAAATACAAATTTATTTTAAAAATTTGTTGCAGAGAGCTGCCCACACATTCTTGGCCTACCATGGGGTCAGCAGAAGATAGTTCCTATGCTCTCTGCTCAAGGGATTTCTCTGTCCCCAGGAGTGAGCCAAGCCCATACCTGGCAGGTCAAAAGAGCTGCGGAGTTAATGCCCATGGGAGCAACTCTCAAATGATGAGGAACAGGAGTTGGCACATAAATCCTCCAGCTTCTTTGCTATGGAAGGCACAATTCTGAGGTGTGTGTTTCACATGGTTTCTCAAACTCCTCACTGGCATTGAGCCCCAGTTGCCCACAGTAGCCACCTCGTTGGATATTGCATGGTATTTGAGATGTTATGTTGCTGAGTTCTGATGAAAATGATTTACAATATATACTTTTGGCAGACATGATAAAAGGCTATAAAGGATGAGATCATCAAGGGCATCTGTGAACATAGGTATATCAATAGCCTGTGAGTCCCCATGCTGGAATTAGTCACATCATTGATTAATATACCAGACCCTAGGTGTCAATTACCCTACTCTCTTCAATCATCACTATCAAGCAGAGCCACAGAATTCTCACATCTAGTCTTGGACTTGCACAAGAAAAGGTCACATGTCTGCATTTGTAGGGAGAGAGAGAGAAAGGAAGGAGATGGTGCTGGTAGTGGTTGAGGACCTGATCAATAATGTCTCTGGGGAGATGAGAAATCTCTACATGGGAGAAGAGTTCTTTGGAATGTGGAGAAGTATACCCCATTTGATCAGTTGGGGTGGTAATGATGTTTATAGTTTAGAAACAAACATATTTTCTAGACTCTTTCATATTCAGAAATAAGCTTCAAATTACATTTCATTATTTCCAAACTCAGAGCTAATTCTTTGAGTCATTGATGCTGAGTAAAATTGTTGCTTTCGTAGAACAAAGCAATGGATTAAATAGCCATGAAATCCATATAAGATTCATTGTTTTAGGAAAATGCCTGTAAAGTTACATATTTTGTAAGTGGGCTATCAAATCATTGCCTCTCATCTGTTTTCAGAGTCTGGATACAGATTTGCTTCAATCCACGGACTCACAGAACGTTTTATCCACTGCTATGGTTTCCACATAGCATTGCTTCTAATCTAGGAACTCGCTTCACAACAAAGGAAGTGTGGCAGTGGCCCCCGCTCATGGTGTTACCATGTTCCCCACAATACTAAAACAGCCGGTTTGACAGAACGGTGGAATGGTCTTTTGAAGACTCAGTTACAGTGCCAGTAATACCTTGCTGGCCTGGGGCAGTGTTCTCCTGAAGGCCGTTATCTGCATCTACTCAGCATCCAATATATGCTGCTGTTTCTCCCATAGCCAGGATTCAAGGCATGGTAATGGAAGTGGCACCGCTCACTTTTACCACAAGTGATTCACTAGCAAAAATTTTGCTTCCTGTTTTCATGACTTTAGGCTCTGCCAGCCTAGAGGTTTTAGTTCCAGAGGAATGAATGCATCCCCCAGGAAGCACAATGATTCTGTTGAACTGGAAGTTAAGACTGCCACTTGGCCACTTTGGGCTCCTTATTCCTCTGAATCTACAGGCAATGAAGGGAGTTACTGTGCTGGCTGGGGCGAGAGATCCAGACTAACACGGACAAATTGCACTACCAGTCCACAATGATGGTAAGAAAGAATATGTCTAGAATACAGATGATCCATTAGGGCCTCTCTTAGTATTTCCATGCCCTGTGATTAAGGTCAATGGAAAACTACAACAACCTTGTTATTATCTTCATTTGGAGATTAAGTATGGTTTAAGGAGATGTGTATAGGTGTTAAGCTGATAAGGGGTCAACTTGGTGATGATGGAAATGATATAAAGAAAGAATCAGAACCATAAACATCCATGATTCTCTCTTCAAACATAATTATCATAGTGTATGTTGGTGGCCAGTGTAGTATACTTGTGGGTTAGGAACAACAGGACTAAAAAGAGCTTTTTGATCCCCAAGCAGTCTATTAGTGGAGGAGATTCTGTAGACTTGTTTGCGGTGGAAAGATGAGGAACTATGAAATTGGATACCAACAGGAGATGTTATATTACAGTGGTTTTTCAATTATGTTCATCAAATTTTAGGGATTGCAGAGGCGACTTGGACTGACCTGCGGTAAGGAGGGTTGACAAGAAAGGTCACAGTGGGGTTCAAGCTTCACACTTCCATACTCAATGACAATGGTTCCATCTACTTAATATATTAATATTATGGTTCCATGAAAAAAATGTTTAAAAGTTAGTTCCCATTGCTAAAAACTTACAAAAACCACAGCATAGACCAAGATACAGGACTGTGTGATAAAGATGACTACTTGTAAATACTATGAGACATTGGGCAAGAAGCAGCTTCATAAGCTGAAGTGCAGTTAGGGTTAGAAACCTAGTTAGAAGATTAGAAGGTTTTCCAAGTTTTAGTCTGATTGCAAAATCCCCAGGGACAAGAGACACTATCACTTTCTAATCTCCTTAGGGTCTCACACAAAGTAGGCATTTTGTAAAAGTCTATCATCTGAGGTATAGAAGAAAATAAGGTTAGATAAGCTAGTGGGATCATATTACAGAGAATTTTGGAAGCTACCAAAAAAACTACAGAAGTAGATAAAGTAAATAAAATTACTGAGAACAAAATGTCATGATACAAGACTAAGGAAATGACAGGTGGTAAGAATTCCAGCAGAAAGACAAGCATTAAGGAAACCAACCAGAAAGCTACTGGTGCTTCGGTCAATTCACAGCCTTAAAAAAGCCCTCACTTTTAGGTATTTGATGTATTTGGGGAAGGCAGTTAAAAGGATTAAACACAATTCTCAGCCTCAAAAAGCTTAGGAATGTAGAAAAGTCTCAGAGAGAACAAGTAGGTGATTTCAAGGAGGGTCAAGAGATGGAAGAGCAGCTCTAGCCTGAACTTTTCTGAAATACCTTAAGAGCCTAAAAAAAAAGTCCATATGGCCACAGCGAAGTATGAACTTTCAAAAAATAATCTTTTATGACAGATGTTAGAATAGTGGTATTTTTAAAGAGGGGGTATGAGGAAGCCTTCTCTAGGGTACTAGAAATGTCTTGATCTAGGTGTTGGGTTTAATAGCTATAGTCATCAAGTTATAAACTATATAATTGCTACATATTTTTAAAAGCACCTTTTGATGACTATTTGGATAACTCTCTGGGGATCTGTGCTTACAAAATGGATACTCAGACTTATAATTCATATATAAAATTCTACCTTGAATATAGAGTAAATAAATGTAATTTTTTACACTATAAAGAGCAACTCATATTTACATATACTTGGTTAATGACATGACACACCAGCTTCTAGTCATTAAGGTAACTACACATAGGAAGATGATGCTCTATGACCACAATGGTCTTATCTTGTGCTTTCTTTTATCATCTTCTCAAGTCAAACGCAAGCCATTCTGCTAAGCAGGGAAAAAACCAGCTTCTTGTTATCTGTAGCCACCACTCCCGGGACTTGACAAGCTACACTACAGCAGGGAGCTCAAGCTAACCCTAACCCTAACCTTTTGAGCAGGTGTTTCCATTTTGTATCCTACCAAGGTCATTCAAAAGTTGTACAGAAAGTTTTTTCTTATGCTGAGAACACTCTGAAGTTTTCATCAAATGATTTCTTATTTCTTTACTGAGCAATATCCCTAAATTCTTAAGAAAAAAAGAAACATAATCATTTTACCTTATTAAAAAGAACATAATTAGTAGGAGCTTCTGCAGCATGTTTATCACTTAACCATAATATGATTAACACATGGCAGAAGAAATCTCTTGGGTTTAAAAATAGCTTTATTTAGCATACCAAAAACACAGAAACATAAGAAAGACCCTACCTAGTATAAACATAAAAATAGTTAAATACCATAATTTAATGTAAACCAAGCATTTTAAAATGTGAGATATTATAATAAAATACCTACTATTTACACAGAACCAAGTTAAAGCTACCTCCGTAGTTATTGGATCAGAGCATCAATCTTGAAGTCATCATTAGCAATGAAACAAACACATCTCTATTTGTACTGGTCAACAGGAAAAGAAGAAATCATTTTAATTACTTTAAACAAATACAATTTATTGTGTTAGCGTAGGGAAGCAGAAAGTGTAGTTCTAGGATTCCAGACACAACTTCTGCATGTGGAGGCTCATACACTGTTCTGTTGAAAGATCACTGAGCCTGTTCTTTTATTTAAATGCAAACTGGTTGATTCAATTTAGTTACTGCTTAAGAAAGGTACTAAATATATTCTGCAAAAATAAACTTTTATTAAAAACAATCAAAGGTGAATGTAATATCAACCAGGTAAGAAAGGCAAAAGCATAAAAAAATATTATTCTAGACAAGCCCCTTAATTATAACAAATGCTAAGAAACTCAGTTTATAAAACCAGATGGGGTAGCAAAAGGGACCTTAAAAATATAAAATTCAAACCAAATTCAAACAAAACAAACAAATCTAAGATAATGTTTCTTGAAGAAAGCGGTATTTTGTTTATCCTGTCATTATCATGTGAAAGCCACCAGGAGATCTGTGGCTGATACACTTATTACTATGGAGTAGTGTTTTCATGGACCAACGGTCTGAAAAGTGGTAGTCATTGATCAGTTTAAGCATTTGGCTTTTGCTTCAAGGATCAACATTCATTCTGATACTGCAATTTGGGTATCTCTAATAGGCAGCATTAAATGCAATATTAGGAGCCTAAAATGTAAAATAAAACTGCAAGAATACTTAGTAATAGAATATCTTGCTCCTTTGTCTAATCCTATAATTCTCAAACTTTTGGTCTCCAGAAGCCTTCATACTCTTAAAATTTATTGGGGATCTGGATGCCAAAGAGCTTTTGTTTATCAGGTTTATATCTATCAATATGTACCATATTAGAAAATAAACTGAAAGTTTTAAAAGTATTAATTCATTTAAAAATAATAACCCATTACATGCTAACATAAATAAATAGCATTTTTTTAATGAAAAATAGCTATATTTTCTAAACCAGAAAGAAAGATTTGTGGGAAGATGGCATCATTTTACATTTTTAACCCTTTTTTAAGAGAATTAGAGTGAAAAGACAAATAATATCTTCATGTTATTATGAAAGTATTTTGATCTCACAGACTACCTGAAAGGCTCTCAAGAAACCCCAGGGGTCCATGGGCCACACTTTGAAAACTGCTGGTCTAATCTAAAGCCTGACATTAATGACAAAAAAAGTCCATGCAAAAGGAGCCTTAATTTTCATTTAAAAATAAATCAAAAAATCCACACAAGTTACTGGATCAAACACTCCCAACTTCAGCTTTAACTAGAAGCCAAAGATTGATGTGTACTCATGTCAAAATTTTTTAATTTGTCATTTCTGAAACCAAGGTCAAGATATAATCAATCATGTTTAGTCCATGAAAGCGGTAAAACCTATTAACTAAGCACACACTCCTTAGTTCCCTTTCTAACATTTGCTTAGCACTGTTTGTGCTGAGTGGCTATCACTTTAAGTTGGCACAGCTTTGGTATAGACCAGAGTATGGCCGGGGGTTAAATAGCCCACATACTCAGATTAGGAATAGTTAGCTATTTACAGAGCAGCCTGCCCTATTTTGCACTATGTGAAAGCTCTGATAAATTTTAGGGAAATACAGGGAGAAAATTCTCCCTGAAGCACAATAATAACAACACTACAACTTTACTCTTAGTAAGGTTTACAAATTACTTGCACACGCACCACCTCATTTGAGCCTTTTAAAGCCCAAGATAAGGGCAGGACAAATGATATTATCCCTATTTTAGAGGTGAGGAGTTTGGGGGTCAGATATGGGTCTTGCCCCAGGTACCTTGGCAAGTACATGGTAGAGGGGG
Source organism: Lepilemur septentrionalis (assembly GCA_963573855.1). Lineage (NCBI taxonomy): Eukaryota > Metazoa > Chordata > Mammalia > Primates > Lepilemuridae > Lepilemur > Lepilemur septentrionalis. The sequence goes on from CAUYMX010112019.1 coordinate 10,802, forward strand.
ATTGGAATGCAGGTCATCAGATTCCTACTTGGGGATTCCCCCAGAGTTCCTCCTTCCTTTGGTTCTAGGGCAGCATTAGGGGAGGGGTCTGTGGGGGATGGGGATAGAGATGGAGGTAGCAAGGAATGATACACTTGAAACCTACATTCCTTCTGCCTCAACCATTTTATCTAAGGCCAAGACGGCTTGGGAGTGGCACAGACATTTCCCTGACCTGATCTAATGAATCTGCCACCTGTGCATACATAATGGGAACTTTATGAAACAACTGTCTTATTTTTTTCTTTCTGAGCCAGTTTATGTTGGTAGTTCATTTACAGCCTGTTCCCTCTGTTCCGAAGGAAAAGTAAAAACTCTGCAGTTTTAAAAAAAATCTGATAAAAATACAAAACGAAACAGCAACAATAATGAAATCTATGTGGGGCTAACACTAGATTTAGTGTGCACAAGGGATAACACAGACTTTGCAATCTTCTTCTACCAATTGGAGGGCAATATAAAAAAAATCACAGTTCATAAATTTAATGGAAAATTGCCTTCTAATAATCTTGAGGCAAAGACTTCAGCCTACATAAAAACATTAAGAAAATAATTTCAAAAATTTTATTTAACTGAACTCTTAGAGGCTTGAAGATTCTGTAGTGGTAAGAGAGAGAGTAAACAGTAGAGTAAAAGGCAATGAAACAGCAGAAGAAAATAATCATTGCCACCTGTGAGCAAAGGAATACTTGGTATCTATTGCCTGTCATTAATACATATATCCACTTTAGAAATTATTGCACTGCCAGAAAATCCTCCCCATCATGATGTTAATACAGACAGCATGAGACATTCAAAGATGCTAACAAAATACCGTTTAATTTTGAAAGTGGAGGGATGGTCAACCAAAAAAAAAAAATCCCTAGTACAGAACAAGGCAAATGCCACTCATGACTGATGATTTTCTTACTGTATACTGTAAGCAAGTTATTACTTATTATATGCTCCTGCAATCGCTCTTTCTCTCTTTCTGAGATGTTTCTAAAACCAAGAATGACTATATGATTTTTTTTTCCTTTTAAGGTAGATGAAGAAATAGAAGATTAACAAAAGCCAGTAGGAATTAGAAAACATGCTAAATACATCCTGTTTGCAAAATTCTACAGCATGTTGCTGGCTATTACACAAACTGTCGGTGCCCTTGTTTTTTCGATTTTATAAGTAATGCTCTCTTTCTAGGTGATTTAGATAGAAGTTAATGGATTTTTAAGATAGTTGCAATGTTGATTCATGCACATGTATATATGCATATACATACATATACACATGTATATCTCATCACATCACATGAAGACCCCCAACTAGTATGTTTTTCCCTCTTCATATATTTCCTCTAGCAAAAATGAGCATGGATAATGATTTTATAATAGGAAACAAAACTAAAGAAAATCAAACCAGAAAGTGTGAAGTGGTATGCTGTAAGAGTCCAATAAAATAAGTCAACGCACATTTATGTAGTGGTAAAGTGCTAGAAAGTTCTTTCATTAGTATTTTAAAAATGATTAGAGTAAAAAGAAGTTTGCAGCTTCATTTGATGGTGGTGACCACAGGCACCATGGCAATGGCATTGGCTGAGTTGGAGTTGACTATGTCCTCATATTCCGGGGGTGGGTCTAAATGAGGTTCTGTTTCACTCCTCCGCAGGTTCACCTGGCCAGTGGCTTCCTCATAGGTTGGCGGGGGATCACAGTTGGACAGGCGAGTGGAGACAGAATCTGAGCGCCCAACTACATATTCCAGAAAGCCTGGAGATAATCCACTGCTATCAAACACTTCGTCTGGTGGGGGAGGTGGAGTGATAATATTCAGGTGCTGAGGGAAAGGCATGTGGCCTTCAGTCACTGTCTGTCTACGAGTTTTGTTTCTTAGGAAGCATCTCCAGATTAGGAAAATGACAAGGAGGATAATGAAGAGGCCAAAGATTAATGGAAAGGTAAGGTAAAATTGAAACCAGTCACTTCCTCTGTTACTCTCTCCTTGTTGCGCTTTTGTGTAGGTACTCCAAAACTCCTTCTGAAAATACAAGACAAAATAATTGAAAATTAGTATTATGATAAGGTGGGAAATATCAGATGAACAAATGTCTGGGTTCAATGAACATAATGAACAGAAAACCAAAACCAGATTTGTTGGTTCAAAGGAACTACTGCTTATATTCTCCATAACAAGAAATTACAAATACACCATTGTGCTCACCCTGGATTCTCACTAAAATGGTCAGTCAGAACCCAAGAGTCTTTATCAAGACTTGGAGTCATTCACATTTTCACCTATGACATTTTATAGGGAAAAATAAGGAATGAGGGTTTTCCCATTTACTAATTATACCAAATAATTTCCCCTTAAAAATGTAAGTCAAATATCACTCTCCATATCCAACTACAGGATTCTCATCACTGATCCCCATCATTAACAGTATATGCTAGTTTAGGCCATTGTAAGCCTCCAGCACTCAAACACTCCGTTGATAAACATTTTGTTTTCTAATGGTTTCTAATGGTTCTGTTTGGGGTCCCCTTCCATCAGACATTCCTTCTCAACTCCCTCTCCACCCCCAAAGTTTAGTAAACAGATGTTGACTAAAGGTCAAAATTATATGTTGTTCCTAGGAGACACCTCAGACTAGCGAATAAACTGTATTAGGTTACTTCTAAACCTGGAACTAATTCCAACTGAAAAGTAGTCTAGTAGTTCAAGTCTTTAATGTTTGTAGGGAGAGATAAAAGATAAAAAGGAAACTTGACCCAATTACTATTATAGTTATGAGCCTTGCGCAAGTTACTCCTTTAAGCCTTATTTTCCTCACCTGTAAAATGGGATAATACAAATCTACCTTATAGGCTGTCTGAGTAATAAATGAGTTAGTGTATATCACAATAAGTCCCTGGCATATAAAAACTCAATGAATATATCGCTTCTTGGCCTTTTGGCTAAGATCAAGTGTAAAAACTCAATGAATAGTAGTGATTCTAGTGAATTTTTATATATTATAATCAAGTGTTTGTTTCAAAATAACTGATTAATCTATCCCATACCTTGGTGCAAAGACCACCCTCAACTACAGTGCTATTGACTCCATTTTTTAAAGTTTAAACTTAGTCAATAAGTGCTTTTCTCACAGTCATAATTGTAGGTATTACAGGTCACTGATATTTATTAAATATCTGGCTTGTATCAAGGTTAGGATCCCCTGGAATCCAAATTGGTAAAAATTGAGTTAGGGAGGGAAGTTACATTATTACCCAAATGGACAAATAGAGGGAGTTGGACTACATCTGGGATTTTGAACTCAGATGTCCCATGGGGGCGTGGCATTTATATAAAACACCAAATCTTGTCCAAAATAAAACTCAGGGCAATAAAGCTGCTTGTTTTGTAGTCCCGTATTTTATTTACTTAGTCATACAGACTTTTAAAGTACTGGGAATAATAATGACCTAAAATCATCAATGTTCTATGCCTAAACTAAATCTTCTCTACATTATTACTCATTATTACTCCAATATTCTGTGATTCTAAGATGAATTTGGACATGTTATAAGAAATATTGTATGATTTACTAAAGGTTGTGTACATATTCACAGTGAATTTCATCTAAAGAAAGCAGATGATAATATGTAATTTTCCCAAAATATTCTGAAATAAAAGATATATATAAAAACATAATATTAAAATAAGCCAAAAGTAGAAAAAGTATATCCCAGATATAGTATTCATTTTCGGACAATACCAAAACCTGAAATTGTCAAATCACTCATTTGCTTTATTATTAATAAAAATTTAATCACAGGTGAAAACTCACAAAATACAAATATATGAAGTTTTTAAAATAATAAACGTGCTTCTAACATTGTACACTATTAACTTCTTGTATAATTATCCTTTTAAAGATTGATAATTTTATTACTGATTATAAATTAATATACATTAATTATATAAAATGTCACTAATGCAAAAACAGCTAAAAAAGAAAAATCACTTGGTATTCTAAAACATAGTAGCACTATTAACATTTTGGTTTGTACCATTTAAAAAATGTTTCACATCTCTTTCTCCCATACTTTTACCAATCACAACTGCACCCTTACACAAACACACATTCTTTACAAATTTGGAACCAAACTGTACTAAGTAGAATAAAAGTGTTAATCATCTACTTATGGATACCTATTGAGTATCTGATCCATGGTCAATTTTCCTTTATCTGTAGGCTAGTCTTTACCCTCTCTGCTCCTGGTCTTTCATATCACTACCTCCATTTCCTCCTCCATCCATCTTGTCCATGAATGCCAATAATTATAAATGATTTAAAATAATTATATAATGCTAATCTTAGATAAACACAATAAAAAGTAGCTTTTATATTTTTCACATTACCTTGGGATAATCGAACATTAATAATGCCCATGAAATGAAACTCTTTTGCATGCTTGCTTAAATAATTCAATTTCTTAGGTTTCTTTGGCATGCTGAGAAATCAAAACTCTATAACTAATATTCTTTTTTTGTCATTTTGAAAAAAATTACAGGAAAATAATTAGACTTTGATTTTGAAGGGACAAAAACAAGGCTTAGGCAAAAATGGAATTAGTAAACCAGATTTTAATTTTACAATTTCAATTTTGTACAATTTAATTTTATAATTTTAATTTTACAATTAATCTTTACCACATCAAATACTGTTGGTACCACTATCATTCCCACGCATCAGACAAAGAAAAAGAGGCCCAGGGAGGTTAGATAATAATAAACTCAAGGTCAGTTAACATGTAAACTTTGAAGCTAGGATTTAAACCTAAGAGACGAGAGTAAAGCAAAAGGCAATCTGCCTTGATCTATAAGATAGATCTTCTGTATAGTTCTTTTGTTATCAATTTTATTTAGTTCTGCTCTGATCTTGGTTATTTCTTTTCTTCTGATGTGTTTGGGATTGGCTTGATCATTCTTTTCCAGTATTTGAGATGATGTATTAGATTGTTGATTTGTGATCTTTCTGTCTTTTGGATGTAGGCATTTATGGCTTTGAATTTTCCTCTAAGGACTGCTTTAGCTCTATCCCACAGACTTTGGTAACTTGTATCCCCTTTATCATTTAATTCAAAGAATATTTGATTTCTATCTTAATTTCATCCTTGATGCAACTATCATTCAGCAGTAGGTTGTTTAGTTTACATGACTTTGTGTAGAGATGAATGTTTCTATTGGAGTTGATTTCTAATTTTATACCACTGTGGTCTGAGAAAGTGCATAGTATAATTTTCATTTTTTAAAAAATTTGCTGAGACATGTTTTGTGGCCTAGGATGCAATCAATCTTAGAGAATATCCTATGAGCTGACAAGAAGAATGCATATTCAGTGGTTTTGGGGTAGAATATTCTATAAACATTTATTAGACCCATTTATGTATACACAGATCATCACAATAGACACCCACCAGTGTAAAATCACCAAAAAGCTAAAGGTCAAAAGCCAGATACCAGAATGGCTCAAGAGATAAAACAAAGCAAAAAACTTACACTCAACAGGATGAACAGAAATCCAGCCCAGTTATCAATTCTTTCAATAAATGTCAATGGCTTGAACTCTCCACTGAAGAGACATAGGCTGGCTGAATGGATAAAGAAATAAAAGCCAAGTATCTGCTGTCTCCAGAAAACACATCTAATTCACAAGGACTCATTCAGATTCAAAGTGAAGGGATGGAAAATAGTATTCTACACAAATGGAAACCAAAAGAAAGCTGGTGTAGTAGTTCTCATATCAGAGAACATAGTCTTCAAATCAACAATAGTGAAGAAAGACAAAGATGGTCATTACATAATGGTAAAGGGAACAATTCAACAAGAAGACATAAAAATTCTAAATATTTATGCACCTAACACAGGTGCACCCACATTCATAAAGCAAATCCTACTTGATCTAAACAAAATGATACACAGCAGTACCATAATATCCAGGGACTTCAATACCCCTCTGACAGAACAGGACATATCTTCCAAACAGAAAATAAACAAAGAAACAATAGACTTAAACAGAACTCTGGACATATTAATTCTTCTAAAACTTCAAACAAATTCATTTTTTTTAGGGAAGTCAACAGGTACAGGTAACTCTTTCTAGAATCCTGGCTATGAATTACCGGTTGAGATAGCAGCCAGTATGAGATGCAGACAGGATTGAGAGACCTATGTGTTTAGGGAACATGGAAGATATAGTAGGTCACTGAGGGCTGGATGCAACACTGAGAACACAGACTGGATCTGAACACTGGAAAGGGATATGCACATACCACCCAGACACCTAACTGCCAATTATTTATTTTTAAAAAAGGTGTAAATAGACTTATTCCACAAGCCTGGTGCTTAAATAAAGTCACCCATGTAATGTGGATCACAAAGAGCAAGGAACTGAGATGACAGTGGAGTAGAAATGGTGCAAAGACATTACCCTGTTCTGAAACCAGATGGTTCTGGCTCTATCACCTGCTAGCAATATGGCTTTAAAAAATCACACTACCCTGAACCCATTTCCTCATATATAAAATTGGGATGATCTGCAGCTCACAAGATTGTTGTTAACAATAACATAGCCAATGTTTGGAAAGAACCCAAAATAGTACCTATCATAGCATGCACTTGTAACACTGGTTATTTTAAAAATAGGGGAAAATGTTGGATTTGATTTTATGTTCTTAAAAACTGCCTTGTCCCTGTAGTCCTGTTATATATGTTAGATTAGCCACAAGTGACAGAATATCCACAAAAGTACCTAAACAATATCATTCACGTTTGCTTATTAAGAAACCTGGGTGATAGAAAATTTCAGGGTTGATGATTCTGGCAAAAGTGTGACAAGGTCTACACCGGTGTTCTGCAATTCTCTTGGCCTTTCCTAATGGTTACAAAGTGGCTGTCTCTGGCTCCTGCCATCACATCCTCATAAGCATACCAAGAAGGATTATTACCATGAGGGTGAAATGCTTTTTTTTCACAAAGTTATGTCTCTTTTATCAGGGAAGTAAAATTTGCCCAGAAGATGAGTTTTTTCCATGTATTTCTTAGGCCAGAAGTTAGCCATATGGCCAACCCTAGCAGTAGGAAATACTGATACAGCAAGTATCTTCAAAGGGGAACATGAATGCCATGACTGATGTAGACTTGTGATTTATTACAAGGAACTGGGCACATTGTCACTCCCCCCAAAAATCCATGTTACCTTAACAAGGAAAAATGAGTGAAATGGCTGCTGGATAAGTAACCAAAAGTGTCTGCCATATGTCTCTTAGATTGGAGATGCTATATTAAATTATCATCCTAGATTAAATTAATACAGCACATTGCTTTCATTTTTGACAGAGAGTATCTCTGATAGGGAAATTGGTGATCAAACTGTAACAAGCATACTAGAGGTATAAAGACTGTTGCAAATTTAAAAATATTTGGCAGCTTTACGTAAATTCAGGGCCTGTGACAAGTTACTATAAAACAGGGGTCCACAAAAATGTTCTGATAAGAACTAGACAGTAAATATTTTAGACTTTGTAGGACATAAGGTCTCTGTCTTACATACTAACTCTGTAGCATGAACCCAGCAACAGGCAAAGTGTTAATAAATGGCTATGCATCTGCTTTAATTAGATTTTATTTACAAGAACAGATGGTGGGCTAGATTTGCCTTCTAGGCCATATTTTTCCAACCGGCATTAGTGATAAAACAACGGGCTGCCAAACTATTTATAAAACAGAATGATTAAAAGTGTGCATATGTGTGTACATGTGTACATATGTGTATGTGTGAAACATTAAACATAAATGAGTGGTTTCCGAATCTCTTTGGATATCTGTCAATTCATTAATGGTTGTTGAAGTTACCTTAAGTTTTTAGTGTTTGCTTCAGTATGTGCATGAGGTCATGACTAAATAAGTTGTTTAAGTTCAAGCATTAGTATTATTTTTCAACAAGCCCAGGTTATCTCAAGGTGCAGCCGTGATTGAGAGCCGGGATGTTAAAGCAGTGCTTCACAAACTTCAGCGTACATACTCATTACCTGGTTAAAATGCAGATTCTGATAGTGTAGCACTGGGGTGGGGCTTGAGATTGTGCATTGCTAACAGGCTCTCAGGTGAGGTTGATGCTGCTGGTCCACACTTTGAGAGGCAGGATGCTAGCATTGCTTTTCAATGCCTGGGATGCCTAGGTGCTGCTCCAGAAACATGTAGGTCTAGGATGTGGCCTGGGCATTGAGATTCATAAAGGCTCTGCAGGTGATTCTAATGTCCAATAAAGTTTGAGAGCTTCTGTGCTAAAGCTCATGGTGATGTATTGATTTTAGGTATTTTATCAGTAGCTTTAATGTGGTTCCTTTTCCTCATTCTCCCCACAACCCCCGCCCACCCATCCCTCTCCTTTTCAGGTCCAAACAT
>CAUYMX010112022.1:0-15463 GCA_963573855.1 Lepilemur septentrionalis
TTTTGAATGTAACAAGATAAGTCAACTTGAGTGGTAATATATTTTGGGAAATCAGCTCACTGCAAATTGTGACTGTAAACATTGTACTGTAAATGTTTTGTAGTTTTCCCCCAATAAAATTTTTGGAAGAAAAAAAAAATAACAAAACAAAACAACAAAACTCAACGGAAATCAAGCAGGTGGGAGGGTGGAGGAGGGGATGGGTAAATTCACACCTAACAGGTATAATACATACTATCCAAGTGATGGGCACACTTACATCTTTGACTCAAACTGTACAAAAGCAATTCACGTAACCAAAACTGTTGTACCTCCGTAATATTCTGAAATTTAAAAAATGCATATGACTAACTTTTGTGGCTCATGTTATATTTCTATTGGCTAGTGCTGCTCTAGGCTTCTTCATTTTGTATATTTTAGCAAAGGCTGAGGCTGCTCAGACACAGCTAACAAGTGATAGGGCTGCTAGTATGCATCAGGAGTCATGAGTGTTGGTTAGGGAATGTGTGGCTTTTGAATAGAATCAGTTACTGAAACAGATCAACATCTGCAGATGCTATGAAGACTTTGTTGGATGTGGGAGATTGGACAAAGAAACTTGATCAGATGCTGTTTCAGGTCTTACTTAATGATAAGGGGCAGATCCTTAACAATGTCATGTTTATGAAACTGGGACTATTGTTCTCAAGGAGTTCCTGCTACTTGTATTTTTTTTTGTTTTGCTTTGTTTTTCTTTTACTAGAAAAAGAGTAAGGAACCTGCTGCTTGTTTTACTCCTGAAATCTCCAGGCAAGCCCTCAAGGATGAAAGGTAGTATTACATTAGAAGAAAGTTAACATGTAGAAATAGAAGTTGAGTCTCTTTATAGAAAAAGTTCCTAAATTCACATTTACTATCACCAAGAATAAAGAAGGCAAATGGTGTCAAAGACTTTGCAATTTTGTAGCACTTTTCATTTTGAAGGATCTTGGTAACATTAACTCATTAATCATTGCAGTTTCTCTGTGAAATGTTGAGTAGTGAGTGCTATTATCCAATTTTATGGATGAGGGAAGAGTCAGTGAAGGTAAAGGACTTGCTCAAATTAGATAGTGGTTAGCAGAGCTCACCTTCCAGTATGGAAGAGGTTAAATGGAAGGTCTTTCATAAGTAGTTTGGGGATGGTATTTTTGTTGTTTTTTTGTTTTTTTTTTTTTTTGTTTTGTTTTTATTTTTGAGACAGAGTCTCACTTCATTGTCCAGGCTGGAATGCAGTGGCATCATCATAGGTCACTGCAGCCTTGAACTCCTGGGCTCAACCAATCCTCCTGCCCCAGCCTCCTGAGTAGCTAGGACTATAAGCATATGGCACCATGCCTGGTTAAGTTTTTTAAAAAATTCTTTTGTAGAGATGGGGTCTCATTATGTTGCCCAGGCTTGGAGATGGTATAAAAAGAGATGTGGTAGAATGGCACATTCCCACTTTCTATATTCCCATAACTAACAGAATTGAACAACTGTATGAGAGTTTCATGAATTGACATTAATTTAAATGTACCTGGAGGGCTTGATATTATTTGAAGCAAGCAAATACAGACTATTTTGTTAGATTTATTTGTTTTTGTAACAGCCTTTTTTGGGGATATAGTTTGTTTAGAGTAGAGATTGCTTGTCTGTTTAGGCACAGTTTATTCATGCCAAAAGCATTTATTTAGCATCCATTATTGCCAGACAGTGAATCAAGCACTGTTCCTGATTTCAGGGAGTTTATAGTCTAACACGGATATGAAGACACATAAAAAATGTCTGAAAGTGTTTCACATGCTCTGATAAGAGAAGCAAGTGCAAGGTAATAATACTATCTAAGAATTATGTAGCTCTACCTATGTACTAGGCACTGTTTTAAGTGCTTTTATAAAAAATACATTATTTAACCTTCAGAAGAATACTATCTGGCAATCAATTGTTAGCATTCCTATTCTACAAATACTACAAATGGGCAAAAAGAGATTCAAGGTCACTCAGCCAGTGAGTGGCAGAGCTTGGATTCAAACCCAGACATGCTTAGCTCTTTACCACTGTCCAAAGGTGTATGCATTGCCACCTGGGTGGCAGAAACTGCTTTTTAAGAAAAGTGACACTTGAGCTGAACTTGGCAAAAGGAGAAGCTGTTTGCCAGGATGGCAAGAGTGAGGCATTTCTGTTAAGATGGTCAAATGAACAAAGACCTGGCAAAATGAAGCCATTACCTCAAAAGAAACAGACTTAGGAGAAAAGAGAGGAGAAGATGGAAAGTGGGATAATAGAGTAGGTCAACCAAAGCTACAGGAAAGGAAAAGATCAGCAAAGGAGGAAACTTGAAACCATTGACAAAGTGAGTTTGGCAGACTACCTAAGGATTCATTTACCAAACCTCCCACATTCCTCTTTAGCACAGACAGCTGAAAAAATTTTAAATATTAATATATTTAAGTCACTGGTTGTGTGACCCTGGGCAAATCATTTTAATTCCCAAGGACTCAGTTTTATCATAGGTGATATCAAGGGCCAAGATGAAGTGATCTTTATATTTCCTTCCAGAACTGGTCTCTTGATTGCAATAAGTTCTAATGTACAAAAGAGAAGTGACTTTTGAATTGATGAGTGACATATATAGATTTGCATTTCAGAAAGATGACACTATTTTGTAGGAAGTTTTTTAAAAAGGCAGCTTGACTGTAAAATCCAGCAATTGCTCTGGACACTTCCTCATGGGGAGTGTTACCTTGTTCACCATGGGAGTAAGTGCCCCTCACTCTCCCTTCTGTTTAGCACAACTACTTCTCCATTGCTTCTGATGCTCTCTTGCTTCTCCATTGGAGGAGAACTCTTTTTTTCCCTATTGTTCCTTTGGTGTCGTCTGGAAACTAAGTCTTCTCTGGGTCTAAGTTCCCTTGAGTTTCTTAATTGTTTGCAGTGTTTTAACTGCCATCTATTTATAAATATTTTCTAATTAACTGCTCTGGTTTGTATCTCTATTGCGTATGATCCCAACTAAAAATTACATGGCTAAAACATGACTCTGCATCAACATTTCTCTAAAGCCATTCCTTTTTATTAGGAAAAAATCACATTATTTTCTCCCATTCTCAGCATGGAAAAATTGCAAAGTGTAGGAAAGCAAAAGAATATAATCACACTCATAATGCTACATACTAAGGGCTAATAACTGTTACTACCTTATTCTATAGTTTTCTAAATTATTTTCTCTATATGTATATGTATTATGCATTTTTTGTAATCTGTCATGAATATCTTATCATTTTGATAAATAAAATCATGCATCATTTTGAAAGATGTCATTTGAAAGACTGTATTCTATCATATGCTCATATGTTTAACCAAGATCCTGATATTGGGGATTTATTTCTAACTTATTGATATAATGAACTGTGTTTATATGAATTTTCATTGTACCACACATGGCTCTTATACATGGCTGGTGTAATATTTACTTGGTTTTGACATATCTCCCTGAAGTGATTTCTTAATTTAAAAAAATTTTTTTTACCATATCCTACATGACAATTTCTTATTTTTTAAGTCCAGATCTTATATTTCTTTGTGTCTCTCATAGAGTTTAGCTCTGGCCTTCCATATGTGAGGCATTCAATAACTACTTGTTGAATGAATGGAGAGATGATATTCTAAGCTTGGATAACAGGGAGAATGATGATAATATTTATTAACAGAAAGAGGCACACTGGTTTGGGGAAATGGGAAGATGATGAATCTGGCATTAAATATGTTTGAGGTGATGGCTATTCTGACTTTTTTTTAAAAAATATTTTTTAATGATTCCTGGAAATCTTTAATCAGTTTCCTGCTAATTTTATGTTAGTGCACTTGAGTTAAAATACAATCCAGGACCAGGCATGGTGGCTCATGCCTGTAATCCTAGCACTTTGGAAAGAGGCCAAGGCAGGAGGATTGCTTGAGGCCAGGAGTTCCATACCAGCCTCAGCAAGAGCAAGACCCTGTCTCTACCAAAAAGAGAAAAATTAGCCCCGTGTGGTGGTGTGCACCTGTAGTCCTAGCTATTAGGGAGGGAGGCAGGAGGGTTGCTTGAGCCCGGGAATTGGAGGTTGCCGTTCGCTATGATGATGCCACTGCACTCTAGTGGGTGACAGAGTGAGACCTTATCTCAAAAAATAAAAATATAAAAAATAAAAAATAAAAAAATAATAATTCCAGAGACCTCTTGTTTCCGGTGGCATCACAGATTTGTTAGTAATTATAACAGCTTCGTTTCTTATAGTGAGAATGATAGGCTTTTTGCTTAATTTGATTAAAATCTGACATTTGGGGCTCTATCCTTTTCTATTCTGTATTTGATGGTCTTAACCTCAGAGCATGGGTGGAAAACTATGTGGTAGAGTGAATATAGGGCATAAGAGGCTTCCCTTCTTTGATTTCTGAATTTATTCTACTAATCCTGGTGGAATTGGGTTTACAATGAGAATCATGAAATACATTTGTATAGCAGGAGGAGGCCTCAGGAGGTCATTTGGTGGGACCTTAGAAATTGGAGTTTCCTACCTGACATCTCTCGCTTTTACCTAGTATCCCCCATTAAAAATGCCAGGTGATTTAGTTAGAAGTCTTTTGGTTGCAAGTAACAAAAACCTTCTTAGAGCTAAATAAAGCTCCAATAGTGATTTGAAGTCATGTCCACTATTTTTCCAAATTCTTAATGGCCAGGCTAAGAATTCCCCCATTTAGTTTAGATTCAATCGAGGCCAAAGATTAGTTAATTGGTCCAGAATTGGGTACCTGATACCAAAGGGGCTGATCAGAGGGCCTCTGATGGAATTGGGTTTTAGAGATTTTAGCCTCAGTCTGGCTGGTCTCTTAAATAGAGGAGATAAATCCCAGGAATTTGTGGCTCTTTTAGGCCTACCATGGAGCCTGGAACGTATAAAATGCCAATCTGTAATAAAAGAGAATAACAAAGTAGAGTCCTCAGTTCTGTGCAGAAAGGAGATGTGAGATAGATCCTGCCAGCACTCTAGTCCCTGATTCCAAACCATTCCTGAGCCTTGACTGTATCTTTGTTGTATTTTTATCCACAAAAAGGGAATAAAATAGAGACACTGCAGTTTGTCAAGGCACATGACTGATTTTTAAGAGCTTTATTGAGGTGTAACCGACATAGAATGAACTGCCCATATTTAAAGTGTACAATTTGATAAATATTGATATATTTACACACTTGTGAAACCATTACCGTAAAAGTGATAAGCAACCTACCTATCATCCCTAACAGTTTCTTTGTACTCCTTTGTCCTTTTTGCTGCCCCTCAATTCTAATCCTTAGGCAACCACTGATATGTTACTTTCTATCACTATAGATGCATTTTCATTTTCTAGAATTTTATATAAGTGGAATAATACAGTATGTACTCTTGTGTGGCATCTTTCACTCAGAATAATTAGAGATGCATCAAGATTGGTGTATCGTGCCATAGTATATTCATTCTTTTTATTGCTGAGTAGTATTTCAGCATATGAATGTACCAGTTTATCAATTCACCCATTGATGCACATTTGGTATGTTTCCATTTTTAGTTAATAACAAATACATGTGCTATGAATATTCATGCACAAGTCTTTGTAGGGACATATGCTTTCATTTCTCTTGGGTAAATACCTAGAAGTGCAATGGCTGAATCATATGATATGGGTATGTTTAACTAGTCAAGGAACTGCCAAATTGTTTTCCAAAGTGGATGCAACATTTTTCATTCATGGTAGCAGTGTATGAGGGTTCCAGTTCCTTGCAAAAACTTGGTGTGGTTATTCTTTTTAATGTTAGCTAATCTAATATGTTGTAGTGTTATTTCATTGTGGTTTGATTTGCATTTCCCTAATGGCTAATGATATTTAACCTCTTTTTATGTACTTGTTTGTCATGCTTCTTTAGTACACTTTCTTTCATGGTATCTGTTCAAATCATTTGTTTTTTAAAATGGTTTGTTTATTTTCTTGTTATTGAGATTTGAAAAGTTTTGATCTGTATACAAGTCTTTTATTATTAGCTATATGATTTTTGCCTATTTTCTTCTGGTCTGTAGTTTTTTTAAAATTCTCTCAACAGTGTCTTTTATAGAGTTTTAAAAAAATTTTGATAGAGTCCAACTTATCAATTTGTCTCTTTATGAATCATGCTTTTGGTGTCATATCTAAAAAATCTTTGTCTACCCTAAGGTCACAAATGTTTTTGTTTAAGTTTTCTTCTAGAAATTTTATAGTTCCAGATTTTACTATTTAGGTCTATGATGCATTTTGAGTTAATTTTTATAGATAGTATGAGGTATGGATCTTAGTTCTCATGGATATCCAGTTGTTCCATCACTGTTTATTGGAAAAAGCTATCCTTTGTCTACTGAATTGCCTTTTTAAAACTTTTTAATAGACAAATAGTAATTGCGTATATGTATGGGATACAGTTATGATGTTTTGATCTATGTATACATTATAGAAAGATTTAATCAAGCTAATTAACCTATTAATCAGATGTACCAACTTATCATTTTTTGTGGTATGAATGTTAAAATTATATTAGCAATGTTGAAATATACAACACATTATTATTAACTGTGTCACCACTCAGTGCAGTAGAGCACTAAAACTTATTCCTCCAGATAACTGAAATCTTGGACCCTTTGATCAACATCTCCCTTTTCCCCATCCCTCCTCCTCCCCATCGGCCTCTGGTAACCACCTTCCTACTCTCCTTTTCTATGAGATTGACTGTTTTAGATTCCATATATAAGTGAGATCATACAGTATTTGTCTTTCTGTGCCTGGCTTATTTCACTTAGCATAATGTCCTCCAGTTTCTTCCATGTTGTCATGCATGCAAATGACAAAATTTCTTTCTTTTTAAAGCCCATATAATATTCCATTGTGTGTGTATGTATATATATGACATATTCTTTATCTGTTCATTTGTTGATGGACACTTAGATTACTTATATGTCCTGTCTATTGTGAGTAATGCTGAAATGAATATGAGAATACAGATATCTCTTTGACATACTGATTTCAGTTCCTTTGGATATATACCCAGAATTGAGATTGCTGAATCATGTGGGCAAAGGATCTGAACAGACATTTCTCAGAAGAAGAGATACAAATGGCAAACAGATATATGAAAAAATATTCACCATTTCTGGTCACCAGGGAAATGCCAATGAAAACCATAGTGAGATATCACTTCACACCTGTTAGAATGGCTATTATCAAAAAGACAAATGATAACAGGTGTTGGCGAGGAAGTGCAGAAAAGGGAACTTTTATACACTGTTGGTAGGCATGTAAATTAGTATAGCCATTTTAGAAAATAGTATGAAGGTTCCTCAAAAAACTGAATTGCCTTTGAACCTTTTTTGAAAATCACTTGTCCATATATGTTGTGGGTCTATTTATGGACTCTATTCTGTACCATTGATCAATACCACACTGTCTTGATTATTGTAGCTTTACAGTAAAAATTGAAAGCAGGTAGTTTTATCCCTGCAACAAAATAAAATAAAATAAAAGTTGTTTTGTCTATTTTAGGTTGTTGGCTAGCATTTCCATATGAATTTTAGAATTAGCTTGTCAATTTCTACAAATAAAAGCCAACTGGGATTTTGTTTGGGGTTGCATTGTAACTATAGGTCAACTTGGGGAGAATTGAAATCGTAATGATATTGAGTATTGTGCCCTAGGAATATAGTAAATTCTTCCATTTATTTAGATTTTCTTTTATTTCTCTCAGCAATGTTTTATAATTTTCAGGGTACAGGTCTTGCACACCTTTAGTCAGATTTATCCCTAACTCCTAAAGCAATACCCAAAGCCATGTGAATCTTGAGGTTTTCCTATAAATAGTGGTTCCATTCAATAATGGACCAGATGAGTATTTTTAAGGAATGCAAATTGACCAGAGAGATAAGAAAGTTGTCCTAATATTTTTTAATTTGCTATTTAATCAGAGTTAATGCAATTGAAATCTTTTGGTTTCACATTAGGCTCATGGCAAGCTTGCAGATGCTTTTTGGAGCTGTTAAGCCTTTGGGGGCATGGTAGGCAGCATTCAAAGATGGCCTCTGAGATTTTTGTCTTCTAGTGTACATTCTCTGTATTTCCCTACTTTAGATGTAGTTGGGACCTGTGAATATGCTGAAATGTCACCTTTGTGGTTAGGTTATATTATATGGCAAAGGTGAAGAGATTTTCAGAGGTTATCAAGAAAGGCACCCAATCTGTAGATTTTTGAGTTAATTAAAAGGGTGATAATCCTGGGTAGGCCTGACTTAATCTTGTGAAAGACCTTAAAAGAGGGACTGGACCCCCCTCAAGGGGAAAGAAATTTTCCTGTTGGCTTTGACTAAACAACCAACCATGTTGTCAACTGCCTATGGAAACGGGCAGCCTCTAGAGCCTATAAATGCTATGTTGTTTTTTTTTTTCAGTTCATCTTCTTTCTTTCTTTATTTATTTTTATTTCAAAATTTTTATGGGGGTACAAACGTTTAGGTTACATATATTGCATTGGCACCACCTGAATAGGAGCTACAAGTGTGGCAATCCCTGATCGTGGGTAAATGCTACGGTTCTGAATCCTATAACTGCAAGGAATTGAATCTGGCTGACAACCTGAATGAGCTTACAAGAAGATTCTGAGCTCCATATGAAAAACAGCCTGGTCAAACACCCTGACTACGGCCTTGTGAGACTCTGAGCAGTGCACCTAGCTAAGCTATGCCTGGACTCCTGACACAGAGAAACAGATAATAAATGTATGTGATTTTAGGCCACCAGATCTGTGGCAATTTGTTACATAGTAATTAACACTAATTACTATGTATCCACTAATACAGCGGATACCATAGTTGGCATTGAAATATTTGCCATTGTATTAGTTTGCTAGAACTGCCATAGCAAATACCATAAATTAGGTGACTTAAATAACAGGAATTTATTTTCTCACAATTCTAGAGGCTAGGAGTCCAAGCTCAAGCTGTCAGGAGGTTTGGTTTCTTCTGAGGCCCCTCCTTGGCTCACATTGTTCTCATATGTTTTTTTCTCTATTTGCACACATGTCTAAATCCCAATCTCTTCTTTTAAGGACACTAGTCATATTGGATTAGGGCCCATCCCAAAGACCTCACTTTAACTTAATTACCTCTTTCAGGACCTTATCTCCAAATACAATTATTAAATACATCTGAGGTACTGGGGTTCAATATATGAATTGGGGGGGGGAGGGAGGCAAAATTCAGCCCATAATAGCCATCAACCTTGTTTGTATTCTTTTTACCACTAATATTTTATTTTTACTTTCTTTCTTCTTATTTCCTGAACTTCTGTTATATCCACCCATTCTTCAGATTTTTACCATACTGTTACATTCCAAATGCTTATTCTTGTTCTTGATATTTTTGGCTCCAGGTTTACATGTAAAATCCTTCATAATTAGATCCCTAGCTTCTAGTGGCCAGTCTGATATTAACAAAATATCATTGTTCATTTGTATATATATTACAAGTGTACAAGGTGCCTTCAGGTGTGTTATCTTATTTGGAACCCAAAACAATGCTGTGGGGAATGTGAGACCAATATTACTATGATCCCCACTGGAAATTCAGGAAAACACTCTCAGAGAGGTGAAGGGGCTACTTAATGTCAGATAGCACATAAATTATCTTCTGACTCCAAGTCTAGTACTACATCTACTAGATTAACTATTCAGGCAAAGAATATTAACCCAAACAGCAACGGGTTCCTTTTGAATAAGTATATTGTAACATCTCAAATGCAGATTCTGTAATTGCCCTCAATAGCAACACCTTTGCTATGAACTCTGGAGGGTTTTCTCCTTGTATGGATAAGGGCTGCTTGGGCCACACCTGATTATCCCATTTTCCTGTCATTTCTGTTGGAGAAACTTACTACAAAGCAACCCCATTTGAACCTTTTTATGGCAGAGATGATGAAGCAGTGACTGTGATATACATCAAATCAGTTTGTGTTTATTTATTTATTTTAACCTATGTGCCAGGTTTTTGATACATGCTGAAACTGATTGCTTTAAACATATCTCCTTAAGGAGACCGTAAACTTCTGTAACAGGTGCTTTCCACCTAATGGGCATTTAGTGTGTAATGTAGGTACATAATAATTATTGAATAAGCATAGTGGAGAAGCTAATGATGCATTCCTGTTAACAAAGGTGAATTGAGTTGAATATGCTGACAGGTAAAAGGTAATAATGCAAATTCCATGTGTATTTCGAGTTGAGTATTTGAAAAAGCCCAAAATGTGCTGTTATTTTTAGTTCTAGCAAGTTTTTGAGTAGCTGATTATTCTCAAATTTACCTAAAAGCTACCACTAGAATTTAAGTGTATGTAAGTTGAAATACCAAGTCAGCAATGTTGAGTTCTCAGATCCTAGATCAGTTTACTGGTAGCCAAAGAGAGAAATACTCAGAAACATAAACAACTACTGTCTCCACAATCACCCCATCACTTCCTTAAAAAAAAAATACAAACAGCAAAACAATGACAATAACACAAAATCAAAACAAACAAAAAACCTGGATGGTTGCTAATAGCAAACTCCCTTTATTTTTTCCAAGGAGGAGTCTGGAATTATAAGTAGAAATGGCAAAGGAAGAGGTGTAAAAAGGTAGCCCCAGGCTGTAACCGTCAAGAAGGCAAAGAATGAAGAGAAGACAGGCAAGGAGAAAAACAGGCTTGACTACTTAGAAGAGCAATCCCACCAAGAGTTTGGAAGCAGTTTAAGACCGTGGTTAAGAGATTGGGCGCCAGAATCACACCACTTGGTATCCTGAGTCCTGCTCTGTCACTTATTAATTGTGTAACCTCGGGCAACTTGTTTGAGCTTTATGTCTTAGTTTTGTCATTTGTAAAATGGAAATAATAGTATGTACCTCGTAGAGTAGCTCTGAGAGTTAAGTGAGTTGATAGTTAAGCGCTTGGTTCATAGTAGACACTCAGCAAAATGTTAAACTGCTCTATTTGTAGTTGTTATTCTTCCTCCTTCTTAATACTCTGAGCTCCAGTAGGCAGGGGGAGAGATGAAGCGCTCCTGGAACTAGAAGAGTGATGAACTTCTGTGTGAGAGCCTGGGTCAGGCTTACTTTGAGGTGTGGGCCCCAACGAGGTGAAGTGGCACGGCTCCCAGAGCACGCCCTTTGCCTAGGCCCCGCTGTGACTATGAAGAGGCTGAGGCCACAGCTGGCAGAATGCACGAGTGGATCTCCTTGGAGTGGCTAACCCGGGGCGGCCGCACTGTTGTCCCTGGATACTTGACAATTTTCACTTCTCCTGCCCCTGGCCACCAGAGCCATGTGGGCTCACACCCAAGCGTCCCGGTTTCGGAGGCGTGAGGGCCACTTAGCGATCATCCCGCTTCCCGGCCCGGCTTTGTCACGCATTGGCTACAGCCCGGGAGTTTAGCTCGGACCCCACACACACTGTCCTAGCCCCAGCTCCCCCCGCCTCCCGCGCAGGCGCCGCCAGGGCCACCCCCGCCGCCATTTTTCCCCGCCCGCGCGCTCCCTCCCCCCACTCCCCCTCCCTCCCCAACAGGGCTCCCGCCCCCCTCCGTAACCCCCCCCCCGCCCCCGGAGAGGTCAGGCGGAGGCTCTGCCGCTGCGGCTGCAGCAGCTCAGCTCCTGTACCCGGGAAGCCTGCAACGGGGACTTTTGAAAATAACTGGAGCGGCAGTCAGGTTAGGGTCCGTGTTCTCCGCCTGTGCGAGGACAGGGTGAAGTACCCAGGGCAAGAAGGGGTTGCGGAGGTGCGGGTGCGGGTGCCTGGCAGAAGGAGGGAGCCCCGGCTGCACCGCGCCGACTCTGTCTTCGGCCCTCGGAGCGCAGCAGCCGGCGGACGAACGGCGGGACCCTGGGACGCGACAAGCAAGGTGAGACAGAGTCCTGAAGTCACAGGATCTCTATCCGCTGCTTCTTCGCCTTTGGGATCTGGTGCTGCACGGCTGTGAGCTGCAAGGAGCTGCGAACTGCTCAGGGGTAGAGGGGCAGGGAACCAGCTTCGCTGTTTGCCTGGCCCATCTCTTTTTCTCCCGCGTGCTGGTGCGCGCCTTCATCCCCACACCTTCGCATCTCTATCTCTTGGTCCCTCTGGCTCCGCCGGACGCCTGGGTTCTTCTAGGACTCCAGAACCCAGTTTTCCTGTGCTTCTTTGTCATCCCTCCAAGATCTTCTCCTCTGGGCTTCGCTGTCGCTGCCCTGACGGTCTGGGGTTCCTTTGCCAGCTTCAGCCCCGCTATCTGTTGCCCTCTAACAGTTTCTGCTTTGTGCCTCCTAATCCCTCCCTCCCTCAAAATCTTCTAACTTGAGAGGCTCCTCTGCTGGCTCCGAAGTCGGGAGCACACTGCTTCCTTGAAGCTTTTACTTACCTTCGCTCTGACCATCTTCAGGTCTTAATGTCTTGGCTTTTTTTTTGGTTTGATCACTGTTGACTAATGATTTTCGTAGACGTTTATAATCTAGCCTATGGTTTACTGAAAGTGATGGGATCATTCCTTTGCTAAATATCCTTAGTATTTCTTAGCGAGGGAACTTTAAAGTTTCTTTCTAGGTTTCAGTAACTTAGCCTGAAAACCATAGCCACTTAAAATGTATGTATATGTGTTTGTATGCAATCGTCGTACATAGTCCTAAGTCTGATTCTTCCCCAGCTGCTGAGCAGGCCTGAAAGAGAGGGAATTGGTGGGACTTGTGATGCTTGGCTTCATTTCCACATCTGTAAACTAAGATGTTCATCGTTTTAATGCAGTCAGGACTTTAGTGGTTTGGGATAAAGTTGCTCAAGCTGGCATAGGCTGGTTACTAAACACATTGAATGGTAACTAAAAGACTCTGGGATTTAAAACTGCCTCAGTTTGGAGGGTACCTGCTTTTTTTTGTTTATTTAAAGAAGCCACAATTTCTTAGAGTAGATCTTATATTTGTACAAACTCTCCAGAAACAGCATTTTAAAACCATGTAGTTTTTTTTTTTTTTTTAAAGACTACTCTTAGCAGTATCACTTTCTCCCCATGCAGTTGCGGTGTTAGCTCCCATACTGAGAGAGGTTCGTTTGCTCACTTGCATGCTGCAATTAGTGTGTGAAGAAAATTGAATAGAGAAGCTCAAAGTAGAGGCAAATACCAGTCAGCAATCACATGCTGACATATGCATCTGTGTTTTTGGAAATAGGTTGTATCTAGTGCTAAAATCTGAAAACTGAGAAAATGAAATAATTAAGCAGTTATGATGCCATTTTACATCTAAAAATATTAGCTCCCTTGACTGCAAGTTCTTATTAATATCTTTATACTTAACAGTGATAGAATTGTTTGCTTGATGTGTGACCAAGTGTTGCCATTGACACACTGTACACTAGTTGGCAGCAATCTGAGAAGAAACCAAATTGTGAATGAAGATAATGGCTAAATTTCACCATCCTGGTAACACTTCTTATGGCAGTGAGATGAGAGAGGTTTCTGCTGCAAAATCAAATGATGTATTTTTAAAATAGATAAAAGCCCCAATTGCCCAACATTTTAATCTGCCATTTCTACAAGCACATTTTAAAAAGTCTGGTATGACTATATAGGGTTCAGTTTATGTTCTGAAGAAAGGTTTCATTAGAACAGTAAATGCTTTTGATTATCAGTTTAGTTAGATAACTTGAAGATGATTTGTAGTTTCCTTATTCATTTGACAAATTCCTGAGTTTACTTTAGTTCTATTAAAAAATGGAATGTAATAGGGAAAGGATACTTATCCTAATAGGCTCACCTTTCTAATGCTGTAATTTTCTTGGTAACACATTCTCAAGAGACATACAAACTAGCAGCTGTTTCAAGTAAAAGAGTTTATAACATTTTGTTACTTTTTTCCTTTTGAGATTATTATTAAGTCAAAGCTAGGATTGCCACTAATGTGATTGTATAGTAAAACTATTTATGTTTGTTAGGAAAAAAAATAAAGGTAGATGTGAGTTAGCAATAGGCATTTTGCTCAGAATCTTCAATATGAATCAGTATGTATTTGATACCCCACCTGGTACACCTAGAACAGGTGTGGGGAACCTGTAGCCTTAAAGCCATATGTGGCCTTCTAGGTCCTTAAATGCAGGCTATTGACTGAATCCAAATTTTATAGAACAAATCCTTTTATTTTTATTAATACATTTTGTTTGTCTTTAATATTTTTATTTTTAAAATGAAAGTATTTAAAATACCAAAGAATAAGATAAGTTTCAACGAAATAATCCTCTCAGATTGACCAGCACAATTACCACATTAGTAAGCCATAAAGGTTAAACTGATGGCTTCTGCGCTTATAATTTAGTTCTAACTTTGCATGCCTGACTGGCACCAAACGAGGCTGGTTGTCCAGAGTTTATAGGGTCAAGTATGCCAGTCTGTTATCAGCTTTTGACAATGGCATGCTGTGTTTCTGTTTGAAGTGGAATTTGTGAATAGTTGAACAACTTGACAGCATTTTTAAATTCTGTCTGCTTACCAGCCCATCATGTCAAAGAAGACCAAGAGAACCCTGAAGGAAGAAAACACATTTTTAAATGAGGATTGGGAATTGCAATATTATCTTGTTTCTGCTAAAGATAAGATGATTTGCTTGCTTTGTGATACTGCAATATAAACATTAAAGAAATTCTATGCTCACCAGCATTATAACACTCATAAGAACCAAAACATTTTAAATTAGAGGGAGAGGTGTGAAAGGTTGTATTGCAGAAGTTAAAAGATGAAAAGCAAAAGCAAAGACAATTCTTTCAAGCAGCAATAAGACCTGGAAATAATGCCACCGAAGCAACTTATAAAGTAGCTCATATACTCGGGAGAAAAAGGGAACCCATCCAGCGATATAGAAATTGTGAATGAATGCATTGTCGAGGTTGTAGGATGCTTAGACATCGATGTTTCAAAATACAAATAACTGCCTCTTTCAAGGAAAACCATAACTGATCAGCAGCATGAATTAGCCTTCAACTTAACAGAACAACTTCATGTAATACTTCAAAAGGAAAATATATGTGATTTAATAGCTTTGTTTGAATCAACTGATACTACTGACTTGGTGCAGGTTTTGTACTTCATTCGGTTCATAACAGAAGTTTTTTTTTTTGTTGCAAAGAGTTATGAGGTTGGTGCAAAAGCAATTGTGATTTTAGCACTGTTGAAATTTGCCATTTGATATTGGAATACATTCCTAATAAATGTGGTCATGTTATACATCATTTTAATGCACATTTGTTGCTTTATGTTTTTTTGCTAGTGACTTATTACTTGCTGTTTATTTTATATTTATTTTAGACTACAGAAATCATGTTAGACAAAAAGCAAATTCCAGCAATTTTCTTATTCACGTTAAAAATGGGTTGTAAAGCAGCAGAGACC